>JAKTWC010000075.1:0-71338 GCA_030560865.1 Nadsonia starkeyi-henricii
GCTGGCGGGACCCAGGTAGGGCGATTATGGGGGGGGATTGGAGGATTTCAGCGAAGAGATTACTTAGCATGGAGTAAGTTGGTGGGAGCGGAATACACACACAGACACTAACACTAATACTACGGGGATTTAACTACTACTACTACAGCTAATTAAAATTGGTAAACTAAACATTAAAACCGCCCTCAGAAAACGGATTATGCCAGTAATTGGTCCCGGAAGTAGATGCAGAGGTAGGGTTGGTTGAGATACGAAGACATCAATAGGCAGACAGATGGAGGGCCCAGAGGATATATCTTTGCAAGATTTGGTATAATGTGGATGTGCCGTAGCTGCGGATAAATTCCACCCATCGCTGAGAGATAGGTGGGAGCCAAGCCAGGCGACGCATTTCCTTCTGCGCGGGAAGACGGAACGGACCAATCACGGGGATTACAAAGTCATCTCTCAGGCCATTCGCGGCCATGCCGCTTTGGCTGAGTCGCTGGGAGTTTGGGTTTGTAGTTGCAGTGTGTAATCTGTGCTTGCAATGTGTCGCTTGTATGCATTTGTACGGGCTGTGGTGGTTACCGGCCTGGGCGGTCCCGCGGAACCAGAACCTCACTGCCCTCCTCCTTAGCGGGCCCCGTTCAGCGGGTCCCCTTAGCGGTGTGAACCGCAATTACCAGTAAAAAAACACAATACAATATAATGAGAAACACAACGCAATACAATAAAAAACACAACACAATACAATTGCTGTTGCCATTGCCATGGCCTCTCCGCTCTACGTAGAAGCCTGTGGTAGTCGGGCGCCCTAGAATGTAAATCGTTTACAATTTACTTATTAATCTCTCCACTATAATCTCGTTGTGTGTCGCTCAACTGACGCTGTTTTACGTCTTTGTAGCTGATCCGAGTAAACTATTAACACGCCTTATCTTAGAGATATGGGGTTTAAAAACACCACGCCCATTCCGTTTGTTTATTGTTATCCTTTAGATTTCATAAGTATTGTATTTGTCATTTATCGAAAGAACCAATCCATTTTTTATTTCTTCCGATTGATATAATCTCCAGCCACCTATATTTTATTTTGCTGTCGATCGTTGTGAGAGGAGCCACTTCGCTGCCATCCGGTTCTGCAAGCCTGGCTGGGGTCATCAGTACAAATTTGAATTTTCTTTTCGTCCCGTTTTTCCTTTAAGCCGCCTCCATTTCCTCAACATTTCAAGATATTACCTATATTTTGGAATTTAAGATTGACTGAATTACGCTGTTTTTTCTTCTTCTTTAAAATACTTTCCATTAATTTTTACTGATCCGACTATAAATTTTCACAGTTTTTATCTACAGTGAGAGTTTCTACCAACTTTGATACGTCATCTCCAGTTTTCGGCGATTTTTATTACTGCGTGGATATTAATAATACTGCTATCTGGTTCTACGATAACAAATCTATTTTAAAACTTACTCAAGGAGCCCGTCACTAGAGATTTTCGTCCTCTGTATTTCTTCGACTACTTCGGAAAATACAAATACCAATATACTCATATCCATACCCACCTATTATCATACACATATATAGTATATTTGACATATACGACCTCATTTTATTTATTTAAACTACGATGCATTCTAAAAAGCTCAAATTAGCCCTTGCTTTGGTATTATTATCATCAACTGCGGTCTTAGCTGCCGCTCCCGCTGACGCTAATTCTAAGAAAGCTGATTTGAAAAACGCCAACGATGTCATTGCGCCCAACTCTGAAGAAGCCAAAACCCTTCACAAGTCCGATGGTAATCTTAAGACGGCCCCTAAGGATGGTTCAATTTCTACTGGTGACTTAGTCGATGGTATTCAATCCTCATCTTCAGGATTTAAAAAGGCTGACCCCAAGCAAGAATCCCATAATACCTTAGATTCGCCTGCTTCGACCGAAGAAAACAAAAAAGAAGATAAGAAGCATGTCGTTACTTCCAATCCTGAACCTGTTGTTTTAAACGATTACGATCCTAATAATTTGGGAGTTTCTGCCGAGGACTCCAAGTCCCACACTGCTACCGAAGTTAAGGGTAAGAATAGAGAAAAGGAGGAAATTAAGAAGGAAGATAAGAAGGATACCGAAATTAACGAATCCGTCAGCGGTACCATCATGGTCACTGATAATACGAATAAAATAATCAATGATGTTGATTCTTTATCTAACACCAATTTGAAATCCACTTCCAAAGTGCCTGCTTCGTTTTCAAATACCACCCCCACTCTCAACCAAGGACCTAATTCATCATTCCAATCATTTTTGTTATCTCTTTCTATGATTATTGTATCGGAGATTGGTGATAAGACTTTCCTTATTGCCGCACTTATGGCTATGAAGCACTCGCGTATCACTGTATTCACTGCTGCTTTCGCCTCTTTGGCCATTATGACCGTTTTATCGGCTGTCTTGGGCCATGCGGTCCCTACCTTTTTACCTAAGAAACTTACTTCCTTGATCGCTGCCATTTTATTCATCATTTTTGGCGTTAGATTGATGAAGGAAGGTATCGAAATGGACCCCAGTACTGGTGTAGATGAAGAATTACATGAAGTCGAAGAAGAAATCGGTGCCAAGGAATTAAGTATGCGTGATGATGATCTTGAAAAGGGATTAATGCCCGACTCTGCCAAGAACAAACACTTGAACCGTTCTAACTCTTCTCCTCGTATTTCACAAGATGGCCTCGAATCCCATGATTTATCTGATGATTATACCTTCAAGGTGCGTCGCCGTACTCAACCCCAATCTGCCGTTGCCTTTGCTAAGTCATCTTGGAAGACTCTTTCGGAAGGTTTTGGTAACTTGGCCGGCTTTGTACTTAGTCCTATCTGGGTCCAGGTCTTTGTTATGACCTTCTTGGGTGAATGGGGTGATCGTTCCCAAATTGCTACCATTGTAATGGCTGCTGGTTCTGATTACTGGTTTGTAATTATTGGTGCTATTATTGGTCACGGTCTTTGCACCGGTGTTGCCGTTATTGGTGGTAGATACTTGGCCACTAAGATTTCACTCAAGCAAATCACTTTAGGTGGAGCCGTCGCCTTCATCATTTTCGCCATTTTATACTTCTATGATTTCTACAATTTATAAGAAGTTAAAGAATGAAAAAGAGATTAATAACAAAAAAAAACAAAGAAAGACGGAACATGACAAAATATTCAAATTAGAAAAAAAAAAATTCAAATTCAGATTAAATTGATGAGAAAGAGAATAGAATTATAGTTGAACTTATTTCAAATACCCCCCTGCCCCCCCTCTTGTTCTCTCTAGTTCTTGCTTTCTCATTCTTTTTAGATTCTTATAATGATTTTTACTATTACTCTTATATCCTTTATGTTTTTCCCTTGCCTATAGATTTTTCGTACGTATGTACATAGTAATATATGTATACCCATTTTTTAACTCTCTTATTCATCTGATTTTCAAACACAGGTAACACTCTAACTTTATCTAGTTTCTCAAGGAAAATATTGAAAATCAAATCAATATATAAATATATTTTTATAATTTTTTTCGTCTTTTCTCTCTCTGCTTTCTATTTTTCGCCCAACTTAAAACAAAACTAATTTAATGACAAAAGGAATTTGTTTTAAAAAAGATAATAATAAAGAAAAATTGAAGAAATTTAAAATTATGTTCTTATCACAAGCAAGACTATATTAGAATTATAATTTAGTAAATAATTTTATTTTTTTAATTGTTTAAAATCGTTTAGTTTTACGAGAATGGAAAAGCAAAAAGGGTTAGGGTTATACCAACAATGATAGAGCCAATATCCTCTTATCGCCCTGTTTTGTCCCAGACTGATAGGCTCAATATAATATATATGCATACTCCAAAATACAGTGACAAATTGATTGTGTCCATAGGAATAATAAACACGCTTTGGCTCACTCACAAAACAACCAGAACCCACTACCTATTCTTTTATACACAACCAAGGGAATAATATATAGATATAAACCAGCCTTAATATTAGTAATTTTCTAATCATTCAGAATAATAATTATGACTAAATCTGAGTGTGTAAAAGAAGTTGAGATTGAGTCAAATATATTACAAGCGCCCGCCATATCCAGCAAGATGTCAACTGAGACCCCTGGTATGTTTTCGACTAGAACTACTGAAACTGAAAAATTAATGTCAGAATCTGAGAAAGAATTGAACTATACCGGTGAGATCAAACCTGAGAAAGCTGGATGTAACAAGGTTATTGAGGAGTTCCTCACGCTCAAAAACAAACAAACTCAATCTCTTGAGACCTCTAATAAATCACCAATACAACTTTGTAATAGTTCAGCAAAATCACTTTGTCCCGCAACCATATATAATGAAAACAGTGGTAAAACCAAACCCTCTGTATCTGCCTCTAGTGGAAGAAATATCTTTAATGTTCCTAAGACCCGCGTATCTCAAGCTAAACAACAATTTGAAAGCAATAACATTTTTAAGACTGCCCAAATTCGTGCAGATTTACAAGAGGCGCCAATTGGATTTTGTAAGATGACCCAATTATCTACAAAACCCATTCAGATTTCACGTAGACACTCCTTCGATTTCAATTCTCCGGGGAATAATCCAGGCAATAATAGAATTCATGGTAATATTAACAACAAACAAAACGCAAATACCCATTCCCTTGTTAATTTAGTAACTCCTTTAAAATATGATTTGCCGTTTGATAATCTACCCAAATCAGCTAGTAGTGACGAAAGCTGTAATAGTGTTTTAATCCATCAGCTGAATGCCACCACCCATGAACCACCAATGAAAATCAAGCAGAGAAAACGTTCAAAAATGAAGAACGCACTTTATAAAGGGAGAAAGAATAACTTAATGGCTACTGAGAATCATACTGAACCATTAATAGATCAGGTAAATGAAGTCTCTTCAATTATAGAGCACAAGTGTGATGATCACTGTAAACCAACCCCTGAACATAAATGTGACCAAAAGGGTGAACAAACTTATTCCACTTCGCATTGTTCAGGCCAACATGCAGTTAATTATTGTGATAAGCATTGTGCTTGTGATGTTTACAACCAAAAAGGGGCTGTTGTTACACCTTCAAATAAGTCAAAGCTTGAAAAAAAACAAGCTTTTCTTTCGAGTTACGGGTTTACTATCGAGAATGTCCACAAGGAGAATCAAGTAAATGGGAATCTGTGTGAGTGCATACATCAACACGAATGCCAAAACTCTATAGGAGATACTAGGGCTCACCTATCACCAACTGGTTTACAAGACATACGCTCGAATCTCAATAAAAATTTGCCTAGTAGCACCCAAAAAGATGTTGCCCATGGTCACCAAACCGATGGTTGCTACCACATGCCTCACCCTAGGGTAATACCCGTTGTTGAAGTATGCCAAGGTTGTAGATATCATCAGCACCAGCTTCCTGAAACCTCTGAAACTGAACTTAAATCGACAGGTTCTATATCAGAAGAATTTAAGCAACATGACTTTCGTAAAAATATTAAGGAAATGAGCAATCTTATTAGGAATAAAATGAATAAAATGAAGGTTAAGACTGATCATGGCCACAGACATCATAACAGGGCCACAAAAGCAGATAGAAACAATATTATTTGCCAGGAAAGTAATGATGATTGTACCAAGGGTGAAAAGACCTCTAATGGAAAATTTAGCTGTGGAAATACCCATCATAAAATTGAACAAAGGAGCACCCCTGTGTACTATAAATGCAAAACCTTTACTTGAAGATGGCGCTTCACGACTGTCTCTACATTAATAATGATAATGATAGCATACAAGTATAATTTATAAACATAGTTGTTTTTTTAGAATTTAAAAATTGAGCAAAAGTAGCTCGTAGTAAAAAAATGTTATACAAAGGACCCGGTAATACAAAAAAAAACAACAAAAAAACAACAAATAGACAAGCAAATACCTTGATCACTAAAAATACAAATACAGAAACGCACCACCAGAGTAAGGTAACAAAGAAACGGATTAAAGTAAAACTGAATGAAAATTAAATCTATTCAGCGGTTTGGTTCATCTTAGAAATTCTTTCTCTAACCAGCTTAACTATTTGATTATCGGTTTTGGCATCCAGAAGATCAAACTTGGATTGCAAATCCCGCTTCAGATCCCAGTTAGCACGCTTGGGTTGTAAATTAGCCAGACTTAATTCTTTATTAACATTAACTGACTCCGATAACTTCTTAATAGCATCATTCTGTAAATCTTCTGCAATCAACTCTACCGTTTGATTAGGAACCCCGGAGGGATCAGCAATGATCTTTTCGAGCGGGTTGGCCGCGTATCCCAGAATGGGGCCACGCGTTTCAGGGTCGAAATTACGACCTAGCGTAGCCGAAATTTTCTCTTGAGGAGATATTTCTGACTTCATGTTATTGACTTGATTCGCTATCGTTACTGAAGATTCATTATTATTGTCGCTGGCATTGACGAACGTATTATCATCACCCTCGTGCTTACGTTTCAGCGAACGAAGATGAGCTAGCCGATCTTTTCTAGATGCAGATTGTTGAGCTAACGAAGACATTGGATATGTGATATATGAGAATGTATAGTATGAATATAGTGTATATAAAAAAAGCGCCTATTTAGCGGTTGTGGTGTGCCTTTTTTCGTTCCCCTAGTCTTGATAATGCAGGGTGATATAGTACAGTGTGTATTGATGATTTTTTCCTTAGTTAAGGCCCAATGTTGGGAGGTTTGGGTAGCTCGAGGAGTTTATATGAACAGGGACACCCCAAGCTGTATAAAATCAAACGCTTGGTGTGAGTTTGGATTGGTTATTTATTTAAACTATCTAATCCGTGAATAGTTCAAACAATTTAAAAAGAATTGCATAAGAAATTCAGTTAAATTTTACACGATAAAATAAAAGGAAACTACATCTTAATGGATACATTTATAAATCAAATGCCAGGGGTTACCACGGGCTCTACCAACGCCGCGACCCCCAATAATATAAATGCTTCAACACCCGTATCATCCGCGGCTACAACTGATGGTTTAAATGAAACAGGCGCCATTAAGATTGAAAGGGTGACCACCAAGGCTGTGAACAATGGTAGCCCAGGCATTAGTACCGGCGGTAGCGGCACTATGGGTACGACGATAAGCACGGACTACGGTACATCTAGTTTGAGACAGAGAAATTCAATTGAAGCGCTTGAGAAATTAGATTTAATGCCCCACGTTCAGGATTTACTGGCTCGCGTGCTATCGGGCAATATTTTAGTAAAGGATGTCGATAATGAAGCGGGGTCAATTCGAGTAAAACTAGCCAAGGCTAGAAGCGGACTTCGTGAACTGACCGGCTTGGACGAAACCATCAGCTACCGAAGAGAAAAAATCAGTAAATTACAACTTAATATCGAACAAAAGCGGTTATTGTTGCAGCAATTCAAAAATATTATTGATCAGAATCGAGCCTCACAACCAACACCTTCCCCAACGAACGAGGAGTATCCTCAAGAACAACCCAACAATGTTGCTGAGCCAATTAAGACGGAACCGCTTGAAATAAAACAGAATCGCGATGAAGCATCTATTGATGTGATGGATGGTCAAATGAACAGTGTTGACCAAGCTATGGAATTAGATGTGTTTGATGATCTTACTACAAGGAATGAAACTGGCGATAATGACGCCACTGGTTCAGTTATGGACTCAAATAATATTTCCAATGAATATGAAGGTATTGCAATCGAGGAAACTAGCAAAACTACAAATGACATTATTAACATTGGCGACAATAATGAGAATGATTACGGTACGACCACAGATGCAGGTACCATTACGGGGAACCACTCTGTGGACACTAACCTCGATAATGATAATCAAGGTATGATGATGACGGATAGTCTTGAGAGCATGGGCATTAACTTGGATAGCATGCCGTTTGATGAAGACAGTTCTATGCTTGATATTTAAATTGATTTCGTAGCTAACTTATAGCGAATGCGTGTAATATATAATTACACGCATTAATATTAGTAGAATAAACCCATATTTGCTTTCACTACTGGTTTATTACAGTAATGATTTAAATAGTAATAGAGTATTGATAGAAATAATCACAAAATAGAAAAGGTTAAGTCTGTGAAAAAACGGATTAATTCAAAAATATTATAACAGGTTATGAGCCACATATTGTGCATATGGGCACGAGCCCTGACATGTGAACCATGCATAGTGTCAACTGTCGACTTAGGGTCAAAGCAGACACCACCTTTTCAAGAGCATTTTCTTTTCTCTTAGTGGTAGCCATAGGGATTATTACCGATATTAAGTTATCCGCTTTGACTACAAGAATTACCAGTTTACAGATATAGCTATTAATATCTATTTTTACAAATACGAATTATTGTTTCCGTTCCCCCACGTTTTCCAGCAAATCTTTTTTACAAAAACTTAATTGAAGAAATGTCGGTTGCTCCTGACGCCCTTATAAGTGGTCTTTCATTTATGAAATTCGAAACGAGTGACGACACTTTATTTGAGCTCACGCTTAAGTATTATACTGCACTCGGCTTTACCACTACTGAATATCACCCAAAAAAAGTAACGACTGTCTCGCAGGCTATTCGAGAAGTATGGCTCACTTCTTTCCCCGGTGCCACTAGCATTGAACTTCCAGCGGCGTCAACTCCTAAAAATGCCTGTACTAATCTGGGTACCACTATAAATCTCTCTCTTACAAAACTTGGTATAACGGCTGAAAAAGTAAAGGATACCAAAATTTTTTTATACAGTCAGGATGATACTGATTGGCGGGGTCTTGCACCATCGTTAGTATTTTTCACCCCTGAATTAGATGCAGTTCGGATTATTTTAGAAGGGATAAAAGAACAAGAGTCTGATGAGGAAAATAAAATTAACGAATTTGTCCAGTTATATCCGAGCAATTTGAGCCCCATCGAGTTATACTGCTTGGATCCTCTTGGTAATGTAATTGGATTCACTACCAAGACTAATCCCATGTCATTAGCAATTCCTAAACCTAGTGAAACCTCTACCCATAATTATACTAATGGTGTTACTAATTGGGATTCATTAACTGGAACCACTCGTGCAGATTATAGTCCTTATTCTAATTCTGCAATTCCTTCGCTCCAGGGTGGCCGAACTAGCCCGTTAACCCCGACCGACCTTTCTATGCTGGAGCGTAAAAGAATAGCCGTTTTGACTTCAGGTGGTGATTCCCAAGGTATGAATGCCGTAGTGAGAGCTGTTGTACGTACTACAATTAGTCGTGGCTGTGAAGCATATGCGATCTATGAGGGCTACGCTGGATTGATCAAAGGAGGAAACAATATTAAGCGAATGTACTGGGATGATGTCCGAGGCTGGCTAGCATTGGGTGGTACATCAATCGGAACAGCACGCTGTCCCAAGTTTTTGGAGCGTGCTGGCCGTCTTAAATCAGCTAAAAATTTGATTCAAGCTGGTATTGATTCGTTAATTGTTTGTGGTGGCGACGGCACATTAACTGGTGCTGATTTGTTCCGGACGGAATGGCCAGGTCTTTTGGCCGAGCTAGTCGAAACTAAGGAGCTTCAACCTAAGGATGTGGAAAATTATGAACATCTTAATATATGTGGTTTAGTAGGATCAATAGATAATGACATGTCATCCACTGATGCCACTATTGGTGCATACTCCTCGCTTGATCGAATTTGCGAAGCTGTAGATTACATTGATGCTACCGCGCAATCACACTCGAGAGCTTTCGTCATCGAAGTAATGGGCCGTAACTGTGGTTGGCTAGCCCTGATGGCCTCGATTGCCACGGGTGCTGATTACTTGTTTATTCCAGAAAGGGCACCAAACCCTAGTGAATGGGGAGATAAAATGTGTAAAATTATAGCCCGCCACCGTGAACATGGTAAACGGAAAACTGTGGTGATTGTTTCTGAAGGTGCAATTGATAGTGATCTTAATCCCATTAGTGCAAATATGGTTAAAGATATACTAGTCAAACGCTTAGGCCTGGATACCCGTGTTACTACACTTGGTCATGTCCAAAGAGGGGGTTCAGCAGTAGCCTTCGATCGTCTATTGGCTACCTTACAAGGGGTGGAGGCGGTTGAAACTATTTTATCTTTAACACCTGGTACCCCATCTCCATTGATTGCTCTCAATGAAAATAAGATTTGCAAGAAGCCGTTAGCAGAAGCAGTAAAACTTACCCAATCTGTGGCAACGGCAATTGAAAGAAAAGAGTTTTCAAAGGCTATGGCTTTGAGGGATCCTGAGTTTATTGAAAATTTAGAATCTTTCTATGCCATCACATCAGCTGATAAATCATCACGATTCCCATCAGAAAACCCACTCAATATCGCTGTGATATGCGTTGGTGCTCCTGCTGGTGGAATGAATGCAGCCATTCGTGCCGCTACGTCCTATTGTTTAGCAAGAGGTCATGTCCCATACGCTATTAACAATGGCTGGACCGGTTTAGCTCGACATGAATCAGTGAGAAGGCTTACCTGGGTTGATACTGAAGAATGGACTATGAAAGGGGGTTGCGAAATTGGCACCAATCGGAACTTACCAGAAACAGATTATGGTATGATTGCGTATTATTTTCAAAAATACAAGTTCGATGGGTTAATTATTATTGGTGGATTTGAAGGGTTTATTTCTCTTAGTCAACTTGAACAAGCCAGAAGTAGCTACCCTGCATTTTGTATTCCAATGGTTTGTTTACCTGCCACAATTTCTAACAATGTTCCTGGTACCGAATATTCATTAGGATCAGATACTTGTTTAAACTCCCTAGTTAATTATTGTGATGTAATTAAACAATCAGCCGCTTCTACTCGTAGCCGAGTATTTGTAGTAGAAGTACAAGGGGGTAATTCGGGCTACGTAGCCACTTATGCTGGCCTTGTCACCGGCGCTCAAGCCGTTTATACTCCTGAGTCAGGTATTTCATTACCGATACTTGAGTCAGATATTGAATATTTGAAACAACTATTCCGCAACGATGCTAACCTTAATCATGCCGGTAAACTTATTCTGCGAAATGAAAAGTCTTCAACTACATTCACTACCCAAGTAGTTGCTGATATTATTCGTGAAGAAGCTAAAAACAAATTCGACGCGAGGACTGCAATCCCTGGTCATGTTCAACAGGGGGGTACGCCTTCACCAATTGATCGTGTACGAGCTACTAGGACAGCCATACGCTGTATTCAGTTTATTGAAAAGAAACAGCACATTCGCTCACTGCCACTTCACAAGCAGTCTGATAGTTATGCCGTTGCTGGTGTTAAAGGCGCTCATCTGAACTTCAGCCCTGTGAGACATCTTCACGATTTTGAAACCGAGTTCAAGGAAAGACGACCAAAGAGAGTACATTGGGAAAAGCTAGGATTTATCTCCGATATGCTAGTTGGTAGACCCAAACTTTACTAGGCTGATTCATTAGCCATCAAATCGTACTCTATTATATATATTTATATATACTAAAAATAAGATTCTATGTTTAATTATGAAATAAAAATTATGAAGAAATTAAGAATTAAACTATTTAGATAACTGCTATTAAGATTTTAAAGATGATTATCTATTCAAAAAAGAAAAAACACGAACACAAAAAACAACAAAGAAAACACACTGAATAAATGATTTTGGTACAGCTCGCTTGCCAGATTATTTAGCAAAATTTAAACAACTAGTCTTAAATTTTCGTGAAGGTTTTTTCTTTTAGATTGATCATTTCAATTTCTACATTCTTTAGACCTTGAAGATCAAAAGGAAAACACAACACATTTTGAATGTATACAGAATATGGAACCGATAATGGATTTGATGCATATGCATCAAACCAAACCTAACCCGCATAGCGGTTTTTCTTCGCTACGTTAAACTCCCAACTGGCCTTGATTAGTCCCACATGGATATTTTTTTTTGATACTGTTCAACCGAAGTAGATTGACTCAACTTAATAGCCTAATTTAAACATTAAAGATGGCATTTGGTGGAAGTTTTAAAGGAAAGAAGAGCGAAGGGAACTCCTCTAAAGGTATCAGGCTTCCTGGTGTCCTACTTGATGAGATCAAGGGCAAACATGAAAACGGTATGTACTTATCCCCAAGTTTAAACTTTGTTTTCTTTTTCTCCATTACTTTATAAACTTGCAGCTAACCTAATTTTCGTTATATATATATAGACAGAGATGAAGCCGATGATCATTATTCTTTGAATAACAATTCGGGTAAAAAGTCGAAGCGTAAGGCTGCCCCTACAGTTTCTAGAAAAGACAAACGTCGCGAGGAAAGAACGGCCAAGAAACAGAAGAAGACCGGCAGCGCTCCTCAACCAACCAAGCATAAGCAAGTGAAGAACAAGTCCGTTGAGAGTGATGATGAAGAAAGTGATGACGCTAACGATGTTATGAAGCAGTTAGCTAAATTAAAGTCTATGAAGAATGCAAAGAACAATATTAGCGCCTCAGGTGATCTAAAGATTGTAAAGGCTTCCGAGCTTGATTTAGATGAAGATTTTGATGATGATGATCTTGACTTGGATGAAGATGATTTCGATGATTTTGAAGATTTCGATGAAGAAGAAGAAGAAGAAGAAGAAGAAGAAGATAGCCAAACCTCGCAAAGTGCTGAAGATACCATGGCCGCTCTTAAGGCTCTTAAGGAAAAGAAGAACAAGAAGACTGCTGAAACTCAAACTGCTGAAGACACTATGGCCGCTCTTAAGGCTCTTAAGGAAAAGAAGAACAAGAAGACTGCTGAACCGCAAACTGCTGAAGATACCATGGCCGCTCTTAAGGCTCTTAAGGAAAAGAAGAACAAGAAGACTGCTGAACCTCAAACTGCTGAAGACACTATGGCCGCTCTTAAGGCTCTTAAGGAAAAGAAGAACAAGAAGAATGCTGAACCTCAAACTGCTGAAGACACTATGGCCGCTCTTAAGGCTCTTAAGGAAAAGAAGAACAAGAAGACCGCTGAACCTCAAACTGCTGAAGACACTTTAGCTGCTCTTAAGGCTCTGAAGGATAAGAAGAAGGCTGATAAGGCTGCTGAAAAGGCCAAGAAATCCAAGAAGACGGAGGAACTATTAGATATCGATCCCTTTGAGTATAATTCCATGAGACGTGATGAATTGGATATCGCTCATTATGCCAAGATGCTGGGCCTTAAGGGTAAGAAAAGACACAGATTACCTGAAACTGCGGATGAAGATGGCTTGAATGATATTCTTGAAGGTCTTGATTTGGACTACGGTTTCAGTGATGATGAAAGAAAAAGTAAATATGCCGAGGCTAAGGAATCAGAAACAGAGTCAGAACCAGAATCAGAAGGACAAGATGAAGATACCAAGCTCCCTTTCTCTTCTGACGATGAACTCGATAGTGACGATTTTGACGATGATCTCAGTGAAGGTGATATGGAAGGTTTAGAGGATGATGAAGACAGCGATTCTGAAGATGATGCCGAAGAGGGTGACGAAGCCAATGGAAGTGATGAAGGCGATTCCGAAGATGGATCTGAAGACGATTCCGAAGAAGAAACAAAGCCACAAAAGGAAAACCCATATGTTGCTCCTGTAAGTGCTGACTCCGCCGGTAAATACATTCCTCCTTCCGTAAGACGAAGAATGATGCAAGAAAGCGGTGCTGGCGCGGAACAAAGTGAAGAAATGATTAGATTGCGCCGCCAAGCCAAGGGTTTATTTAATCGTTTGTCCGAATCTAATATTGGATCCATTTTGAGTGAATTAGAACAACTATATCTTCGTAATGCTCGTGGTAACGTTACACAGGTTATTGTATCTATTTTGATCGAAAGTACTGCCATCCCCGGTAATTTGTTAGAATCTTTCTTGATTTTACATGCTGCATTAGCTACTGCTCTTTACAGAACGATGGGTATCGAATTTGGTGCTGCTCTTATTCAATCTTTGGTTGAAAATTTTGATAAGTACTTCCTTAGTGAATCGACTCAAAAGGAAACATCGAATTTGTTATCATTACTCAGTGAACTTTACACGTTCCAGTTGATTTCATGCAACTTGATGTATGATTTTATTCGTCTATTCCTTGACGATATTAATGAAAGAAAGACCGAATATCTCTTGAAGATTGTTCGTAACTCTGGTGCTCAATTGAGAACTGATGATCCCGCTGCTTTAAGAGATATTATTACCCTTTTACAGGTATCAGTCACCAAGGTTGGTCAAAATCAAATCAATACCCGTACTAAGTTCTTGATCGAATCTATTCACGCTCTTAAGAATAATCGTCAAAAGAATACTTCCGAAATTAATAATTCTGCGGTTATCCGTATGAAGAAATTTCTGGGTGGTATTGTTGGTAGAACCAATGAACCCATTAGAGTTTCATTGGCTGATATTAGAGAAGTTGAAACCAGAGGTAAGTGGTGGTTAGTTGGTGCTGCTTGGAGAAATAATAGTGCCGATGGCTCAAATGGTGATGATATTAAGCAAGAAGATGCTGATTTTGCCGCTGTAAATGATATTCTAGATACTGCCGAACCTAATTGGGTGGAGCTTGCTAGAGAGCAGCGTATGAATACCGACATTCGTAGAGCAGTCTTTATTGCTATTATGGGCAGCGAAGATTACTTGAATGCCTGTGAACGTTTACAAAAATTACGCCTTAAGCGTGTTCAAGAGCGAGAAATTCCTCGAGTAATTCTCCGTTGTTGTGGTAACGAAAAGGTTTACAATCCATTCTATGCTTTGGTGGCAAGTAAGCTTTGTGAACAGCAGCATTCTCTCAAGATGACTTTACAATTCTGTTTGTGGGATTACTTCCATGAATTAGAAGGTGACGAAGATAGTGAAGATGATAGCGATAAGGACGATTTCGAAGATTTAATGAATGAAAAGGAAGATGAAGATGAAGAAACTAAATTGAGGAAAATTCTTAATTTATCTCGGTTCTACGCTTCTATTGTTAGTGACGGATCAATGTCGCTTGCTATTTTCAAGAATGTCAATTTCTTAACGGCCAAGACTGAACTTCGTTTGTTTATGGAATTTTTCTTTGTCACTTTTCTTCAAAATGTCGCCAAGAAGGCTGAAAGAGCCAATGGTCCTCGCCCCAAGGGTAGCAGTAAGATGTTTGAAGTCAAGCGTGATGATAAGATTATAATTCAAATGTTGAATAAATGCAGAGAGAACCCTACTCTTTTGAGAGGTATTCAATATTTCTTGCAGACCTACGTTTTAATATCGGATAATGTCGAAAAGCCTAAGGAGAAGGAACGTATTAAGTGGGCCGTTGATTTGATATGTGATGTGGTTGATGAGTTCTTGATGTCGGCCTAGATACCCAAGTAGATAGAAATTTTCGTACAGGAAAGAAACTAATTTGTAATTTTATATTAAGTAGTAAGCAATATACTCATTTAAATCTTGAAATACGAGTCGCATCTTATATCAGCAAATCTAAACTGAAAAATTATAAAATCTGTTCATGCGTAAGGTCATGATGAAGTTATTGCTTCAAGGGCATCCGAAAAAATAATATAGTATAATGTAAAAGGGTAATTGGATTCTCATATCTTACCTGACTTTTCTAATTCTTTTTTTCTCAGATAAGTGCTGCTGAGTTTATCACTCCAGTTATTAATAGCATCACCAGTAACACAACCAATAATCATGATTTCGTAAACAACCAACTCGTTCATGTTATTTTGAACTCTGTACTCATTAATACTTTGACCGCCTGCTCTAGTTTCTTTGCTAACCACCAACGCTTCAATATCAGGATCAGTGGCTGTAGGCCCATAAACGTCGTTAATGATTTCTATTTGTAATTTTAAATCAGGAAATAAGAAGTGAGCAAATTTTTGAACGTTAGCCACTCTGGTCTCATAACTCTGTAGGGCTTCGGCGTACTTTTTGTTTTTCAGAAGTTCCGGGCCAGTGATGCCAATGACTAAACGTTCATTCGCCAAGTAGCCACCAACTGTAATTAAAATTTTGTGACCATCATGCAAATGATCAAAAGTACCACCAATGGCTACAGTTGAATGTTGGCCCGCAGATGCACATTCCAATCTTAACTGAGCCATTGTCTTTGTAATCTGTTGATTAACTTCATGTTCTTCTTCTTCTTCAATGGCACCATTAAGTAAATATAAATGAGGATCATCATTCATCTTTAGAATTATAGAGGGTAAATGACAACTTGATGAATTAGCCGCCTGACCTTCTCTAAAGTCTTGAACTAAGAAGTATTCGTGTTGACCAACGGCGATTACATCCCAGTTGTTGGCTCTTCTCTCACGGAGCTCATTACGGTCTATTAAAATCCGAACATTAACACCATTGCGATCGGTTGCTTCGGCCTCCCTTCTAGAAATATCGTAGAGTTCTCCAATAACTCTTTCCAGGGCGTAGACGTTCTTCGGGGGACTCATTACCAAAATATCTAAGGTACCCCCGTTGGCCACTGTTATGTGGAGCGCCTGATTGATACAAGTGGCATAGAAAGTTGACAGAAACGAGGGTGTTTGAGCACCAATTAGAAGCAATGAAGATGTGTAAAGCATCGCAGGAGAAAAGAAAATGCGGTAGAGTTTAGAAAAAAAAACGCTATTTTCGTAAACACGGCAGCAAAGAAACGTTGAAATAGATGTTCTGGTATAGATTAAGGATTCACCGGGCAGAATCTGGGGAAGCGAGATGCCACATAAATGTCAAGTGAGCGCGACAGATACGTCAGACGCGCCCCATCTGAATAATTTGCATATATGCCGATTACCACCCATCTTGTATTATCAGCAGCAGCTCTACGGCCAGAACACGGATCAAATAATTTGTATTCGCCACCGTTGTCTCTATATTGAACATACCGCCATGTCGACTAGTGGCACTGAGAATGCGGACCATGAGACGGCTGACCTACGGTCTCGTGCGCTGCCAGGCTCTATGGGTTCCCTCGAGTCTCCGTCAGACGATCGTTCTGAAACCTTAAATCACAAGAGGTCGCTCGAGAGGGATGGCGCTAATCCCAGATCATATAAAAGAAGTCGTGAAAGATCACGATCATTGTCGAGGTCGAGATCATTATCCAGATCCAGATCGCCTGTGAGATCGCGATACAGAGCACGTTCAGGATCAAGGTCGCGTTCGCCTCCTGCACGGGACCAAAAGGCTAACGAAAGAACCAGGACCAACACTGAAAGCTCTGTGAATAGTGTTGCCACTAAACCCGAAGCCAAGGATCCTTTGCTTGAATACAAAAAATTAATGGAATTAAAGTCAGGTGGTAGATATGTGCCACCCGCCAAATTGCGCGCGCTACTTGAACAAATCAATATGGAAAAGGGTACTAAGGAATACCAACGTATTCAATGGGATAAATTGAAGAAATCAATCAATGGTTTAGTCAATAAGGTCAATAAGAGTAATATTAGATCGATTGTGTCTGATATATTCCGTAGCAATATGGTAAGAGGCCGTGGGCTTTTTGTTCGAAGTATCATGAAAGCTCAACCATCTAGTTTACCGTTCACTTCAGTTTATGCCGCGTTAACTGCCATAATTAATACTAAGCTACCGCAAATCGGCGAACTTCTAATTACTCGATTGATTATTCAATTCCGTAAATCATTTAAGCGGAACGACAAAGCTAATTGCATTACTTCAACTATTTTCCTGGCCCATTTATGCAATTTTCAGGTAGCTCATGAAATTCTGGTTCTACAAATTTTACATTTATTACTAGAGCAGCCCACGGATGATTCGGTGGAGATTGCCGTAGGGTTCATGAAGGAAGTCGGTGCATTTTTAGCTGAAACGAGTTCGGCCGCGAATAATATGGTTTTTGAACGTTTCAGAGCCATTTTACATGAAGGTCAATTAGATAAGAGAACCCAATACATGATTGAGGTTTTGTTCCAAGTAAGACGTGATGGATATAAGGAAAACCCTATTATCCCTGAAGATTTGGATTTGGTCGAGGAAGATGATCAGATTACTCATATGATTGGTCTAGATGATGAAGAATTAAAATCCCAAGATTTATTGAATATTTTCCGATTTGATAAGGAATACGAAGAAAATGAGACTAAATATGAAACTATAAAGCATGATATCTTGGGAGATTCTTCTGATGAAGAGGATGGATCCGATGACGAGAATAGCCACGATAGTAATTCATCCGAATCTGACAGTGAAGATGAAGGTGAAGCCAAACCTGAGAGAAATAAAACTGAGGGCACTGAGACGAAGATCAAGGATATGACTAATACTGATATGCTTAATTTGAGGAAAACTATTTATTTGACTATCAAATCGTCACTTACCCCCGAAGAAGCGACACATAAACTTCTTCGATTGCATCTTCCTACCGAACATGAAAAGGAAATTATTAATATGGTTATAGAATGTTGTTCGGAGGAAAAGACGTATCATAAACTATTCGGTGGAATTGGTGAAAGATTATGTCGTCGTAGTAAACAATGGCACGAATTAGTTATGGATGCGTTCAAACACTACTTTGGAATCATTCATCGTTACTCTAATGATCAAATTAGAAACATGGCTACATTTTTCGGCTATCTATTGGCTTGTGATAGTCTTGATTGGTCGGTGTTTGAAGTGGTTCATATCAATGACGATGAAACAACCCCTTCTTCGCGTATCTTTATTCAATTATTATTCGATGAGATGTCGCGCGAAATTGGTATTAAGGAAATCGCCAGTCGCTTTAAGGAAGATTATTTAAAGCCTTTTATTAGCCAATTATTCCCTATGGATGATAAGCGTAATACTATTTACGCCATTAATTACTTTACTGCAATCAAGATGGGTATTCTCACTGAAGATATGAGAGATTGGCTTAAGAACCGAGCACCGACCCCCAGTCCCAGTCCTAGCCCTACAAGATATAGCGACCGATCCCGTTCGCGTAGTTATGATTCATATTCCGGCTCGGAATCAGATTATGATTCCAAGACACCGACTAGAGGTCGCTCGCGGTCCCCTATCAAGGAACAAGGTAGATATCGCTCTACTTCCCGATCGCGGTCCTTGTTAAGATCGAGGTCTAGATCACGATCAATCAGTCGCGGCCGTAGTGGATATAGAAGAGCTCAGAGATCAAAATTACCAGGTGCCAAAACTGACACGAGATCGTTATCACGCTCACGCTCACTCACGCCATCAAGATCACGTTCGAGATCACTTTCTAGATCGCGTTCGAGATCACGTTCGAGATCACGTTCTAGATCGCGTTCGAGATCACGTTCGAGATCACGTTCTCCTTACCGAAGACAGGATCTTTCTAATAGTTCCCGATCCCGATCCCGATCTTTTAGCAGATCACCCTCGAGAACGCGCGATCAGGGCCGCCAGGGCAGGAGAACCAGAATGATATCCAGGACCCGATCCAGAACGCGATCCAAGGCCTCCGCTAGACGTGAAGGAAGCGAAACACCCCCCGGTACCAAATACCAAGTTAGTGGATCGCCTCAATCCAAATCGACGAGAGAAGCCGAGAAGATCCGAAACTACAGCCCGCCTCCTACGCGACCAAGAACCTGGCAAGAAGCTGCCACTTCCGCGAGCTCAACGTCTTTGAGTAAACCTAGTACAATTAATTCTACATCGACGACGGATACTCGAGGTAAGGGCCGGGCACGCGCCGCGGATTACCTCTAACGGGATGGCCTAGGAGAAGGAAGAGCCCCTTGTAAATGATATATATGAGTATGTAAATATAAATATGTAAATCTAAAATGTACCAAATATATTACTCTAATAGTTCATTAAGTACTTTTACGAGAGTTTAAGATGCGAAGAAAAAGACAACAAATAACAACAACAACAAACAACAAACAACAAACAACAAACAACAAACAACAAACAACAAACAACAAACAACAAACAACAAACAACAAACAACAAACAACAAACAACAAACAAAAACAAACAACAACAACAAAGCAAAAGCGTATCACGGCCAGCAGGCGGCTACAATTTCCAGCGGGCAGATACAATTTCCAGCAGATACAATTTCCAGCAGCGGTTGAATACAAAACTGCCCCTCAAGCGAGCTCGGACCGCCGACCGCCGTTCCGAGCCCTGGCTCCCAGCACGCTGGCGGCGCCCACCGAATATCGGCGCGGGCCATAGTTAACGCGAGCGCGAAAACCCGGGTCCGGCGCCAGGCGGCCAGCGGCGCGAGGAAAAGCCGGAAGGTCCCACCGGCGGGCCCTTAGAGGCACACCAAAACCACTTCATCCACACCTCCGTCCTGCTGTCTCCCTGACTACTACCTCCAACCCGCGATTCCCATATCAACGACCCCCCCTATTATACAGCTCAATCACCATGTTGAAGTCATACTCCGCCGTCTCTAAGTTAGCCTTAAGAAAGTCCACCGTCTCCGGTGCCTCCAGAATCGTTTTGGCCCGTGGTTACGCCACTGAAGGTAAGTTATATTCCGCGAAAATTCTATTACTCAATTCGCTGGTCTGGTCCCGTATTTGACCACAATGGAAGATGATATGATATGATATGATAGGATAGGATAGGATAGGATATCTACAAGCTTGTTTGGCCGGTTCATACACGGGATTTCTTCATATCCACCCCTCCTTTGCCCTGCTTGTCTCTCCTCGGAAGGTTGGATAAGGACTGAGGGGTGGATCCTTTGGAGCCATAATAAGCCCAAATGTTAATTAAGAACAATCACTTTCTCTATGTCGATCCCGATCTTTATGGTCTTACTCAAGAATTGTGTGCTGTCTTTCATTAATGAGGGTAACCGCTGTTGGTGATCCAGATCATTCACAAGTGTTCTGCCAGTTGGTAGGGTATTTCTGTACGCTGATCGCCAATGGTTGTAAAGGGGTATGTGGTGATGATGTTATTCTACTAATTATAACTCTAATCTGGGTTGCAAGACTATTATGAGCCCCATATTCTGATATTTTGATTATCCTTGTTCAATGCTTTGTACCCCATTTTGCCTGGCTGGCTGGCTATGCCGCTGGTCTGTTGGGTCTGGTCCTGCTTCTTATTTTCCTTATTTTCCTTATTTTCCTTATTATTGGGCTTAGTCAAGCATGAGCCCCGCGCCAAAAAATCCCGCGTTTTCAAACATTCATGCCATATCTATCATTCATGCCATATCTATCTCATATCGTGAATCAATTCAAATCTTGCAGTTTGGGAATACATTATAAGTTTTGTTCATTTATACTAATCAATTTTTTTTTAATGTTTTAGCTGAACACGATCTTATCGTTATCGGTGGTGGCCCCGGTGGTTACGTTGCCGCCATTAAGGCCGCTCAATTAGGTTTAAAGACCGCCTGTATTGAAAAGAGAGGTACCCTTGGTGGTACTTGTTTAAACGTTGGTTGTATTCCTTCCAAGGCTCTTTTAAATAACACACACATTTACCACCAAATCCTCCACGATACAAAAGACAGAGGTATCGAAGTTGACGGTGAAGTTAGAATGAACCTTGCCAAGCTCCAAAAGGCCAAGGATACCTCCGTTGGTGCTCTTACCAAGGGTATTGAAGGTCTTTTCAAGAAGAACAAGGTTGACTACTTCAAGGGTTCTGCTTCCTTCGTTGATGAACACAGTGTCCAAATTCAACCCATTGATGGTGGTGAAGTTCAAGTTATCAAGGCTAAGAACATCATCATTGCTACCGGTTCCGAACCTACCCCCTTCCCCGGTATTGAAGTCGATGAAGAAAGAATTGTTACCTCTACCGGTGCTCTTTCCCTTAAGGAAGTCCCCAAGAAGATGAACATTATTGGTGGTGGTATCATTGGTCTTGAAATGGCCTCCGTCTACTCCCGTCTTGGTTCTGAAGTTACCATTATTGAATTCATGACCGCTATCGGTGGTGCCGGTATGGATGGTGAAGTCGCCAAGCAATCCCAAAAGATCCTCGCTAAGCAAGGTATTAAGTTCAAGCTCGGTGCCAAGGTTACCTCCGCTACCCGTGAAGGTGATAACGTTAAGGTTGAAATCGAAGATGTTAAGAGCGGTAAGGTCGAAACCCTTGAAGGTGATGTCCTTCTTGTTGCCATTGGTCGTCGTCCTTACACCAAGGGTCTTAACACCGAAGCCATTGGCCTCGATATTGATGAAAGAGGACGTGTCGTTATTGACCAAGAATACCGTACCAAGCACCCCCATATCCGTGTTGTCGGTGATGTCACCTTTGGTGCCATGTTAGCTCACAAGGCCGAAGAAGAAGGTATCGCTGCCGTTGAATACATCAAGAACGGTCACGGTCACGTTAACTACGGTGTCATCCCCGGTGTTATGTACACTCACCCCGAAGTCGCTTGGGTCGGTCAAACCGAAGAACAATTAAAGAAGGACGGTGTTGCCTACAATATGGGTAAGTTCCCCTTCTTAGCCAATTCCCGTGCCAAGACCAACCAAGATTCTGAAGGTTTCGTTAAGATTCTCTCTGATAAGGAAACCGATAGAATTCTCGGTGTTCACATCATTGGCCCTAACGCCGGTGAAATGATCTCCGAAGGTGTCCTTGCTATGGAATACGGTGCCTCTTCTGAAGATGTTGCCAGAACCTGTCACGCTCACCCTACCCTTTCTGAAGCTTTCAAGGAAGCCGCTATGGCCACCTACGGTAAGGCCATTCACTTCTAAGTGCGCTAGTCAGTTTTGACTATATATGTCTTTCATCTAAATATAAAAAATAAACTTTCCAGATAGCAAGGGTTTTATACTTGTTATCATATCTCTATAAAAAAATAAATCAATTAATATTTTCTAATATATATATGTATTACTTTTTCCATTGAACCCTGTGGTTGTCATCCATTTTTAAAGTGAAAAGGTTATTTTAACTATATATATATATATTGGACGCCTATAGTTTGTGAAAATTACCAAAATGAAAAGACAAACAAACAAACATTATAGCTCTTATTGTACAAATGTAGCAGCTATTGATATTTAGATAACTGCCACATATAGAGTTTTTTTTTGTTTTTTTTTGTTTTTTTTCTTCAGCAAAAATCATTCGTATTCTTACTGACGAGGTATAAAAGAGTTACCAATAATGGGTTCTAAGGCCTTGGGCAACCATTCAGCGGCGTCACCCTTAAAAGCCCAACCATCAATATCCTCTTCTTCCATATCATCCATATCAGCCGATATCTCAGTGTTAAATACTGCCACTTTACCGCCGGATCTGGCAACGCGTTCGACGTACCCAGCGGCGGGCCATACCGAACATGAAGTGCCAATAACCAAAATCAGATCTACTTTAGCCTCCATCAAGAATTTATCGGCCATGGTGACTTCACGGAACGGCAGGGGTTCACCAAACCAAACGACACCGGGTCTTAATAGACCCACTTTGCATAATGGACAATGCGGAAGTTCAGATTCGGGGATTTGTTTAATAAATTTCGTATCATCATCCTCTTTATCAATGTGGTGACTACTGCTAGCGGTTTGGTTATTTTGGGGATGACGTTTCTTTTCGACATTATTACGAAAATGTTGAGGTTGTCTTCGCTGAGCGGCCGAGACCAAATCACCTCGCATGAGCGAGGAGTCCGATAATCCACTATCGTCATTATCGTTGTCGTTTTCGGACGCTGAAGTAGCCGAAGTGGCCGAGGTCGTAGACATCATCGTACGGGTATATGTAGGGAATCTAGTCTCAGTTTCGGATAACGCTGGCACGATTGGATCATCATAACTAGTCCCCACGTAAGAGCACATGAACTCGGTACATTTAACTGTAAATAAATCACCATGAAGGTTCAATAATTTCTCCGCGGGGTGACCAGCCCGCTGCGATAACCCATCTACGTTCTGGGTTAAGGTTAAAAAGTCACGTTTACGATTAGCAAGCTCCGCGAGCGCATAGTGGCCCTTATTAGGCCGAGCCCTTAGCGACGTATGTCTGCGGTACGAGTAGAATTGCCATACTAATGATGGATCACGTTGAAACGCATCCGGTGTCGCAAGATCAATGGCATCGTGCGATCGCCATAACCCACCTTTGCCACGAAACGTGGCCAATCCCGACGAGGCGGATAACCCAGCACCCACTAGCCAATAGCATGTGGTTAGTATTTGCGTCCCATAACTTTGTTTGTAAAAAGGAAAAAAAACCAGAGCAATTGCTCACAAGAACTCACCAAGGGCTAATATACGCGGGGAATCGATAAGATACCTCTGGAACGATTCCAAGTCAGTCGACAGCACCATAATAATGTCTTAGATGGCCGTATGGAGTGTTGATAAAGTAGCGGATATCAAACAAAGACCAAAAGAAAGCAATAGGTTAGCCAGCAGGGTAATCCGTCGATATATCTATGTATATATATGTCAATATCAATATCAATATCAATATCTCCATATTTGGCCTGAAGGGCTCCTAATTGTGCATTCGGACATGTCGGATCACGTGACTGCATGTGCATGGGGTCCCCCCAACGACTTACCCGGCCGGAGACGCTGCGAAATCACATCCGAGCGGATTTCCACCGCCAGACGCGTATTGAATGAAGAAAAGAGGTTGCACTTAAGGCGCGTGAACGTTTATAGCTAGATCAGCCACTGATAGGTACACGATTTATTTATTTGACCATGTCGGACCAGTTTAATGCACCGCACCAGTCTGAACGTCCGGAGTCGATGGTTCAGTCCCAATCGGACCAGCCAATTCAAGCTATGGAGCATCAACCAGCAGCCCGCCAACAACAAGCCGACCCTCAACCGAACGAGGCAACACAATCCCACGTAACCGAACCACACTCTCAATCAGAACTGTCCGACGGCAATTTCCCAAGTTCCCACGACTTACAACCGTCTGATTCATTTTCAACCCAACAGCAAGAACAACAGCAGGCGCAAGAGGAACAAGAACAGCAAGAACAAGAGGAACATGAAGAACAAATGAAACAACAACACGAGCAAGAGCGGAGCCAATCCGAATTGGATGAATCTGCTACGGTCGAATCCACTGAAGACGGTTCCTCGAATTCCACTAATAAGAAAGCCGCTAGAAGCCAATCACAAGCGGCTAAAAAGGCTAATATCTCCAACGAGGGTAAGAAGATCTTGGATGCCATCTATGCTTTACGTGATGAAGAAGGTCGTGATATTTCTGCTGTATTTCAAACCTTGCCCCTGCGAAGCCTGACTTCATACTACAAAGTTATTACTCGTCCTATCTCCCTGCATAAGGTTAAGACTAATTTAGCCAATCAACGTTATTCGCTAGTTGGTGCCTTCATTCGTGATTTGGCTCAAATTACCTATAATGCTCGTCTGTTCAACCGAAAGGATTCCTTAATCTACGAGGATGCCCTGACCCTCGATAAATTCATCCACCAAAGTCTGGAAACCCTTAAAAGTACTGGTAAATTCAACGATGACGAATTAGTATATCCTGAAATAGGCCCCTTACCCGATGGATCAGATGCCGAAGGTGAGGATATGGAACCTGAAGAAGAGGAAGAAGAAGATGATGATGAAGATGATGATGATGCTGACGACGCTGACGATGCCGATGACGCGGAGGAAGAAGATGAAGACGAAGATTATGCTCGTAATAAGTCAAACTCTTACAAGATTAACCTAGCTCAACAAGCTAGTGATCGCAGAAAACGTGGTAGACCACCTACCGTTGATAGACCCCATGAGCATCGAATCAAGGCTATCTTCCGTGGGGTTCGTAAAGATAAGGAACAGCGTACTGGTCGCTTAATAGCTGCTGCCTTTGATAGATTACTTGATCCTAAAGCCTACTCCGATTATTATAATGTTATTCCTAATCCCATTGCTCTTGACGTTATCAGAAAGAATATCAAGAGAAGAAAGTACGCCAACGTTGAAATGTTTCTGGATGATATGAATCTAATGTTTAACAACGCCAAACATTACAATTCAGAAGGCTCAACCATATTTAACGATGCCGTTAGACTACAAGAACTTATGATGTTCTTAGCTGAAGAAGAACTTAAAAAGCCCGATAGCGTTTATCAAGATCCTGATTCAAACTCCAAAAATATGCGTTTGCCACTTGATCAAGTCGAACATCGTGGTGAGGTTTATAAAGTAGGTGATTGGATTCATATTAGTAACCTTAATGATCCCTCTAAACCTACTGTGGGTCAAATTTTTAGAATTTGGCAAGCTCACGATGGCCAGAAATGGATTAATGCTTGTTGGTACTACCGCCCGGAACAGACGGTTCACCGTTATGATAAGGTCTTTTTAGAGAATGAAGTAGTCAAGTCAGGTCAGTACAGAGATCATTTGGTTGATGAAATCTTGGAAAAATGTTTTGTTATGTTCTTCACCAAGTACCAACGTGGTAGACCTCATGGTATTGGAAATGTCCAAGTTTACTGTTGTGAAAACCGTTATAATGAACTTGAAAAAACATTTAACAAAATTAGAACATGGAAAGCTTGCATCCCCGATGAGGTAAGAAGTAGCGACTATCCCATGGATTTATTTGCTGGGTCCAATCCTCTTCGTAAGGTGCCATCTCCCATCAGACATCTTTTACCTGCTGACGCGAAAGATGACGATCCTATCCCCGAGCCTCAATTAGGTGTGGATAATGCACCCCCTGCCATTGGTGCTGTCTACAAGAGACCGTACGATCCACTCGATCCACCGGAACAACCTACCCCGGACGATGCCGTTGAACCTCAACCTCAATTTGCTGAACGTAACACTTACCTTGGCAGTAACAATACGTCGCAAACCACATATCCCAACAACAATGCAACACAGAACTTTTCTTTAAATAATACACCAAGCGTGATAAATAGTGGATTTTCACCAGCCCACACCCCTGTGATTAATTCACCGTCTTATATGCAAGGTTCAAACACTCCGATCTATAATGGTAACTCATCTATGGGATACATGGCCGCCAATAGCAACGCGCGACTTAACACAACCTCGTTTAATCCCGTTTCGCACCACCAAAACCAAAGACAACAGCCTTTGATCCCCGTGACGCCTTATATGCTGCCCCCGTCGTCCAACAATTCAGCATCTAACCGTGGGCCTGGTAGACCTGCCATGGCTTCGCAACAGCCTTATATACCGATTCCCATTTTGAATGGTGGTCTAGCGCCCCCTGTACCAGTAAGTGTGACAACATTAGGAAACTACGGTTCGCGTACCATTTTCTCGCCCTACGGTCCCTCTTCGGCATTTACTTTACCAGAGGGCACACAATCAATTCTTACACCTCCCACTCAGACGGAATCTCAAATCATCGACGGGCCCGAGGGTGAACAAATTATTATACCAGCTATCCCTACCACGCCTTATCAGACTTGGTTTTCTTCGCCCCCGGCGTTTGTACCTTCGAGACGAGCGCCTATTATGGACCCAGAATTGAGCGGTAAGATTAAATTTTTCACTAAGGAGAAAGTGGAGTCGTTTGATGATGAAGGAAGTGGGATTAAAGTTCGCGTGTTGACTGTGGGTCACTCGGCTAAGTATCTT
This sequence comes from Nadsonia starkeyi-henricii, assembly GCA_030560865.1. NCBI lineage: Eukaryota > Fungi > Ascomycota > Dipodascomycetes > Dipodascales > Nadsonia > Nadsonia starkeyi-henricii. Next base: position 27,512 of record JAKTWC010000075.1, read on the forward strand.
GCTTGGAAATTAAAGAAAAATGGCCAAAGAACAAGGGCGGTGTAAAAAGAAAACAAAAGGTTTGAGATTTTTGCTATTTAAATCACTTCTCTATTGTCATTGCAATACATATATATATATATATATAAGTCTATTTCTGTAGTACTATATATTTTTTTGTAGATGAATACATAAAACACTCAATAGTTTGATTCTCTGTGTATGGGCTTAAGTTTGGCTGAGTTATTTAAAATTTCTAGCCTGAGTCTTAAAATTCTATATCCGGAGAGTTTGAGATGGTTGAAGATTTAATTTTCAGTCGAAGTTTTGTATTTTCTTAAATATGGAAACAATGTATATATTATTCTGATATAGAAAAAGTTTAATTATCTTTAAGAAATAAGGATGAAAACAAAAACAAAAGGCTAGCATCAATAAAAAATGTTTAGCTAATAAATTTTCAAAAAATATGCCGTTGCCCAGAATCGAACTGAGGTTTCATCGGCCACAACGATGTGTACTAACCACTATACGACAACGGCCTTACTTTTGAAGAATGTATATTTTAAAAAAAACTACTAGAAATGTACGACAATATCCGCGGGTGATTTTTCATTATCTTTAATTTTCCTGTTAATTAGTTTAAATACGTTTTTACTTCTTAATAAAAATTCTATTTTTAAAAAAATGCATTAATAAACATCTCACCCCACATTTCCTCTGTAGTACGGCTGAATTGGTCCACCTTCACTTGTGCCCCATCTCTGAGAAATCTACTCATTTCCCCGATCTCTAATCTTAAACAGTATCAACAGCTCGCCCTTTTTGTTTATTTTATATATGGGCAAATCGACATAATCATCGCTACAAACAAAATCGGCGACCGAAGAAACTCACCGATGAGAAATGGACAATTAAGCTAACAAAAGAAAAAAGAAAACTGGAATATCAAGATCGAGTAAATAATGCAGCACAACCATTGCATATATTTGATATTAGATTACTAACTGCCAATACTGCCATAAACCTTCATTTTGTATCGGTCTTTATGTATTTATGAAATCATTTTTTAGCTATTCATTTAATAAACGAAATTAAACCAAAAAAATGAAATTTAAAAAACTGAAATTGATGAATCCTAAAATTTGGCTACTCGGTCATTTGGTATCTGAATCACATTATTATGCGTTATAATTCTAAACTGGTCAAATCATTTGAGTAAGAGTTTTCAATATAAATTTATTTGTGAACATCAAATACGCTATTCCAAGAATTTTACTTCTAACCGAAATTTTCACATATTTCAGGAACATCATTGAAAAATTAATTGTAAGGAGCCTATTAATTTCTAGTGATTATATGGCTATCCACTTAAACATCAGCTTTCCCCTCTACACCAACATCCTGCGCTTCAATATGTTCAATGTGCTCAAAATCATCCAAAACAATAGGGTCCGACCCTCTCGATAGTTCATCCTCAAAGGTAATTCTATCAAGAATAATAAATTCATCAAGTTTTGGAGGAAGAGAAATTCGATGAGAATCATCCCATGCATCAGGTGAAGTATAGACAACAGAAACCTCTTGGCCTGAAAACTCGACTGATCCTTTAGCCGCTATTTCAATTACTTGTTCCATAGAAACCTTCTCAAAAAAGCAGGAAATGGATGGGGTGGCATTATAATGGAATTTATACCACTCAATTTCATCATCATCAATAAGCTGACCTTTCTTAGTCCTAACATAAAACTCATTTGGACTTAGTATTACACCAGAAAGAATATAGTCTCTTAGAACAACCGTATCTTTTGAATTCGTACCACTATTAAGCTCTCCTGTTTCATTGCATTGGATAATTCTTTCTAATTCCTGTTCAAGAAGCGTTATTTCATTGGTAATATCTGGCATACATGTTAGTAAATATAATAAGAAAAATTTGAGAAGAATAACAACAACTTACTTTTAATCTTATTAGTCCATTTTTCGCGTAAGAAAGTTAACTCTTGCTTTGCCCTGGATATAGGATCATTGTTTTTCAACTCATCCAACTCAACCAGCTGGTCATCTTTTAGTTTTGCGTCCACCTTCTCAAAATAATCGACACTGACATCTAAAACTTTAACCACGCTTTTCCCCTGAAAATTGGATAATTTGAATCTATTATTTCTCAAAACTGCTAACTTATTCTCAACTTCTTCTTGTTTTCGCTTATGCTGTTTGACCAAATGCATAAATTCCTTTGTATATCTATCGGGGCGCCATACTTCAGGGATAGTAAATCCGGTACCACTCTGCTCATCGCTCCTTTTAAAAGTCAAGGTCAAAATATCAGGTATCTTCACAAACCAGTTCTCATAATCACCATCGGGCCAAACCATATCATCAATTATTTGATACAAAGATGTAGGTAAGGGCGAAGTTACCTCGATTGAAAGATTACAAACGAGAATTTCAGATTGATCAGTGGACACCACACGGGCCCCAAAAACATCTGAGAGTTCATTATTTTCACCCCAGTATTCTATCAAGCTTTTAAGAAACAAGCCTATAGTATTATTGTCTGAACGCACCTGACCGTTGAAGATTGATTCGTAACCAGGTGGTACACCAAGAAGAATATTATCCAATGTGGCAAAAGAACGCTTCGAACCACCATCTAAGAATGCCATTAATCTTTGTGATTCAACTATGAGCCGTCTTGAGATGAGGTGTCCAGATTCATTATCAGCATCACTATCCCCAAGCTGATCTGACATATCTATCAATGCACCAGCCCACCAGGCTTCATCATAACCAAAATCTTCAACCGTTTCATTACCGTAATTCAGTAAAGCTTTTCTGGAAAGAGGAATTGAATGTAGAATCATAATCAAGGGGGCCAAGTCAATTGCAGCAGGACTCGGGAGTAACATTACAGGTGTATCTGCCTCTCGGGCACGATTTGAAGGTGATATCTCTGTAAGAGAGTCAAAGTTAGAATAATTGTTGCACATTTGATCATTTAATGGCATTGAATCATAGTGGTTCGTTATGGTCTCGCTACCGTTTTCAATGACACCTCTCTCTTGAGGGCCATAGGGGCCAATATTCTGAAAGCTGGAAGGGTCATTCCAAACTTGCAGTGCTTGATCATTATTTTCTTGATAAGATGGAACATCGTCTGCATATGTAGGTCTGTTAGGTATTTCGTTTGAATCTAAAAATTTAATAATGAAACTTGTATGTTAGATCAATTGTATACTTGTGCCAATATTATTGAAACCTAAATTAGAGAATCTTACCTTGCGGAACCGTCGAGGCTTGTGTGGGTTCGTTGAATAGATACGCAATCGCATTTGCAATATCATCATTACCATACTATATGATATAGAATGTTAATAATTCACGATCTCTCATTATTATTCGAATACGCAAACCCGTAGAAAACAAACCTTCAGGCCCTTTATAGCTTGCTCTCGGGTAAAACCCATTTCGAGAATACTGGCTATAGATGACTCCCTGATTGCTTTGATGATTTCATCAGACTCCATTTTCAATTAAGTAATTATAAAATAAGCTCCAGATATATAGAAAGCCTCAGAATCTAATTTAAAGGTTTAGCTGAAGAGGAAGCTTTAAACCCTCCAATCTGCCCGCAGTAAGTACCTGCGTACCAGTGATTGGGATTAATCACACGGGGTCCGTGATAATATGCATTCTGTGGGGGAGCAATTAAACCGCAAAATTCAAAATTCAATCAGTTTAGAGGTTAAACATACATATGTAATAATTTCTAATTATCAAAAATTATACGGAAAAATATTATTATATATTTTAATTGGCATGAAGGAAGGGGTGACTACTCAATTCCTTCGCAGTAGGACGCTTGGTGTAATCCAACTCAAATGTCTTCATTAAGAAATCTCTAGCATCTGATGAACAAGATTCAGGGATTGTTGGTGATATCGAACTACCAATCTTAAATATAGCCTGCATCTGGTTAAACTCGGGGAATGGATGGGTTCCAGTAAACATCTCAACTATCAGACAGCCCAAGGACCAAATATCAGCTTTTAGCGTATATGCAGTTTGCTTCACAACCTCAGGAGCCATCCAGAATACTGAGCCTTGTAGTGAAGCGCGGTTATTACTAGTTCCAGACAATATGGATGCTTCCATTTTCTTGGAGATACCAAAATCTGAAATTTTGATCCCGCCCTTGTTATCAACTAAAACGTTAGCACCCTTAATATCTCGATGAATAATATGACATTCATGTAAGTATTCCAAACCCTGTAAAATTTGTCGAACGAAATTTCTGATCAGAGGCTCTTCAAAAGAACCATAGCTTGATAACATAGAAGAGACTGAACCACCGGGTACATATTCGAGATAAATATTCAGATGCTCACCATCAGCGTTGGAGCCCAGATATTGCACAATATTTTCATGTTGCAATTCACGTAAAAGATTTGTTTCTCTTTGTAACGCTTCAATCATATTTTGTTTCTTCTGATCAACTTCTGTCCCTGATGGGAGTTCGACTTGTTTAACTGCCATAAGTTCACCAGTAAGAGCATTCATTCCAAGATATACCGTACCAAAACTTCCGGAACCAATAAGGGCACCCTTGATCCACCTTGAGGGGCACTCATTATCTTCCAGAAGTTCTTCTAAATAATCCTCTTCGGTTATTTCATCACCGCTTTCTTCTAAAGTTAACGAGGGCTCAACCATTGATTCATCGGCATACGCTTTAGATACTCGATTAGAGATAACTGAAATACGGTTATCATTTATTTCTGGTATACTGCTGTTACTTATCGTCGCGGAATCCCTGTCTGAGGCTTGGAAAGTGGCCTCATCACCGAGATCATCCAAAACTGTGGTATCAGCCAAACGACTTGAGGCGAATGATTCACTGAGGTTAGATACTTCCGCCGGCGGAAGAGGGAGAGGAGATTCACGATGATGTCCCACGGAAATTCCCGATTGTGAGAACTGAGGTACTGGAGGTAAACTTGACTCCCTATTCCCAGGTTTGATAAAGGAAGATATTGTGACCACCGACATACGGTGGCTCTCAGGATATCTAGACATACGATTTGAAAATCGAATTGAATTTCTAATAGTTTGTTGTAAAACCTTCCGCTCAGCGCCGGGGAAATATTCTTGAAGGTTATGAGAGATCAACTCACTAGGAGGTCTCAGTCCTTCATAATAGCTATCCACATTTCTTATGCGACCGTTCGGAGGAGAGGGATCAAACGAAGTATATAAAGATGCTTGGCTAGCGCCAGTCCTTGAAACTGAATCAAGTAGCATTTGTTGAGATTTGGCAAATTGCTTAGTGGTTGGGGTTTGATTGATGGGGCAAATCATTAATCTTGTTCTTTCATTTCTGTCAAAAGAATGACATATCGTAACCAGTTCAGAATCGGAAACTCTTCTAGTTGTAGTTCCAAGCTCACTATCAGATACGTACACTATCCAGTTCGAGGGACTATCTTTCATCTGAATCTTTTTCAAAGCTTTTTTCTTAATAAGCTCTGCATTAAAACACCCAGAAATGTTAACCATTTTCGGTTGACCGTCTGCATAAATGAATCTGACTGTGCTCTGCTTAACTTCATCCATACTAAGAATACCTTGAACGTTCTCATTTGACTTTCTTGTTATCGTCTGTGGCCTTACTAAAGAGCCCTCGTAAGATTTACTGGTATTGTTATAATACTGCTTCGCACCTTGAAAAGCAGAATTTGGGGTTAACCTTGATTTATCGGCTGTAAATCGATATCCATTATCCACAGGAGAGGAATTATTGGAAGTCGCGCTGTAAACAAAAGGAGAAACGCATTGCTCATCAAGTTGGTTTAAAGACTTCTGTACATTAAATCTCGTATTGCTTCTTGGTATCAGTGCTTTGATGGCTAGGTTTATCCTCACCCTATCACCAACCTTCTTTATTCCAATTTCTTTAAGGATAGCCTGATCACAATCTAGCAAAACCTCACCAGTAATATGATTTTCTAAAAAAATGATAAATGATTAGCATTAAAATTATCAGTTATAAATGACGAATCTTCATAGCGCAACCAAGGTGAATGGAAATACTTACCTTCGAACAAGCTCGCATAAGCCCCGCATTTTATACTCTCCAGCCACTCTCTAACTCTATAATTGTCCCAATGTCTATTCAAATGGATGGAAACATATAAGTTAGTTATTGAAAAACAAATGCAAGACTTAAATCTGAAAACTTACCTTATCGAATCAGATTTAGATGGCGATCTGAATCCGTCTGACCCGGATGATGGACCCTGACTTCGGGAACTTGAAGGAGCTAGATTATTACTCGAAAGAATAGAAAATTTAAAGGGCGACAAGGGGGCCGAATGATTTAAAAAATTCACCATATTTCTGAAACTAAGCTTAAAAGTCCAATGCTAAGAGAGTAGTAATATTAGTAGATCCTGGTCGCCGAGGTGGAAGACGTAAAGGCTGAAACAATGCAACGAGTATATATATCTCGATCTATATAACTGTGCGTGTATGAACTGATATCGGTCTATGGTTCCTAATAGCCCTACGTACGTTAAAAACGGCTTAATTAAGAAATAGTAACGTACCAATAGAGCTCAAACCAGTCTGTGTTTATATATCGTGGTCTTCGGGTCTGTTTTTATCAGGATCGTCACGTAGCTAGCTGAGCCCCACCTCATCGTATCAGGTGTAACCCGAACCCTGTGTGTTTATTTGAACACAAACCACCGAGGGCACATATATAAATAGCCTTCAGCCAATGAAGTCTGGGGTCAAAATGCATTGTATTATTGTTTTCCATCAAACTATTTAATTTTATATAATAATACATAACTAAAATCAAAATTATAACACTAACAGCTTTTAAAGTCATTAAACAGTAATTAATGAACCACTACATTGTTGTGCGCCAAAGATTTTCGTTTGTCTTCATTAATCCAAACCCATCTAAGACCTGCCCCTTTTACTTTGTACAATTTCACCTGTGGATCTTGAAACACTAACCCGATTTCCCCCTGGCACGTTGATTTGTAAAGTTTCTACTCGAATGGTCAAAATGGGCTTGAATTCACGCTCATGTTTGAATCCCTTACTATCCGTAGTATCATAAGTGCCAAGATATTCATCAATCGGCAATTTATATAGAAGAGGCTGAGAAATAAAATTATTCACATCAGATGCATTGTTGCCAATTTTTAAAGAAGGGCTGTATGAGAAATTCCACGCACGGGCCCTTTCCTCAGTTTTAGTTTGTACCGCGAGACCACTAGTCCCCGCTAATTCTGTCAACATATCACTCGCGGAATTATTTTTGCGCGTCGAGCAAGTCAACGTCTCAGGGGCGGAGTATGCCCTTTTGAGTGCTATTCTGGGTTTTCTGGAATCTGTTGGATACTCTGATTCATAGCAATCGGGGGGAATTTCAGATATAAGTGGCATGGTTGGTAAATCAAGAGATGCTACTTTGGCATGCGCTTGCACAGAAAATTTAGAAGATAGTCTTTGAGCAATGGTATCTTGTAATGCTTGAATAGAGTTCAGTGAAGGCAATTTGCTAGAATTATTAGATACCGTAAGGCCATCTCTTCTATATCTCTCATTTTCCAAGGCCGGCCGGGGAAGCGAGATGCGAGGAGGGTCATTAAAGTAAGGATTCGTGCTGGAGAGGACATTATCGTGACCGTTATCCTCGTTATTAACATTTGGGGACTTTTCCAAATGAGAATAATCCGCATCACCTACCTTTGGCGAAGGGAAAAATCGTGAAAATACTCTTTTACTAGCCTTTCCTGGTGTACTGGGAAGACTAGCAATTGCTTTAGTTTCACTTGGATTGGTGGTAACTGCAGATATACTATTATTGTTATTGACGGAAGAAGTGTTGCTAGCAGGAGCATTGGCGGAAGTGGAATCCTTCAACGAATATCTAGAAAATCGCAAACTGGCTGTTTTATTGGTCTCTTCGGGAGAAAGTTTAACCGAAGACAGCTCACTTTTAGATATATCATTGAGATGATTGTTTTTGGACCAGGGATCTTCGGGGAATCTGGGACTATCAGATTGCACGAACTGAGAACCAAATTTATTCAAAAAGCCCGAATTCTGATTAGAACCAACAGAACTCTGAACATTGAACCCATGCTCTTTTTGGTTAAGAAATCCAGCGAAAGAACTGGTAGATTGTGATTTTCCTCTTAGGCTAAGTCCATCAGCAGGTTCAATCGTATGGCCATTAGCATTAATCATTCCAGTGCTACGGCTTTTGGCACTATGCTGCGAGTAAATCGGTGGGAATCCTGACGAACTGTTAATAGGTAACCATGAAATGCCAGCAGATTCTTTCACAGGTGCTCCTACCGTTCCCCATAGTCCTTGATTAGCTGTTTTCTGAGTAGAAGCGGTACTTTGACTCTCTATATTGGGCCGCCTTAGCCAAACCGGTCTTTGTAATGAATTAATTGAACCACTATCAAAATCTTTCTTATTAATGTTACTATCCTCATCAAAATCTTTCTTATTAATGTTATTGTCCTCCTTTCCGCCCTCATTCTCCTTGCTATCGGTCTTTTTATCTACCGTTCTTTCCTTGACGGGTTGTTCATTAACACGAGAAGGAAGTTGGTAGACTGACGGTTTTTTCTGCACCGCACTTGGTTTTTCAATGTTGTTTACTTTAGTTAAAACATCAGAAATAGTAACATTACTTGTTTCGGGCTTTAAAGTCTCGGTATGCTTGAGTCTATCCGCCTTTTCTTTAGCCTTTCTAAGCACTTCCATTTGATGATCCTTTTCGCGCTGAAGTTCCTCCTCTTTTCGCTTTCTTGCCTTTTCCCTCGTTATTCTCATGATTTCTTCTTGCTTCTTCAAAATCGCAGCAATATCATCCTTCGGGGATGCTATAAACTCTTCTTTTTCAAGACTAGTATCCGCCGCTGGGGCACTTGGGACATTGACCGGCTCTGGTATATTTTTGTTTTGGGCCTCGCTGACCTGAGGGATATTATGTTCTTGTGGTTGTTGATGTTGTTGTGTTGTAGGCGAACTACTGGGTCTTCCAGTTGAACTAGTAGAGCTATCATTTGAAACTCTTCTGGCTCTATTAATAAAAGTCGGTACTGCTCGTCTTGGTGGCCAGCTGCTATTATGCTCATCTTCAAAAGAATCTCTTCTCATTTGAGGACCAGCGTTATCATAACGATCAAACCCCCGTTGGGGCGATGACGACCATCCATCATTTCGTCTTTGAGAGTGAGAATGTGATTCATACATAGGAGGCCCGAAATTATCGGTTCTTCTTTCGTGATCAAATCGCCTCGATGGTTCATTACGATATGAATGTAATGAATTGTCTTCTCCCCAAAAGTTATGCCGTCTTTCGTTATCATGATATCGGTCATAATTTGAGTGGTGAGAGTAATTATTTTGGCTCTGAGATTGATGATAAGCCAGTCTAGATGATGAATTGGGACTTGAGTTCGATTTCTTTTCAGAAAATTCTTTTAATTGCTGAGCGATAGGTACAATCTTGACTTGTTGAGACGCGGCACCACTCCATGGAGTCGCAGGTAACTGGGTAATAGCTTGATCATTTTCTTTAGTTTTTTTCTCGGGTTTGTTATTCAAAGAACTAGATTTTGGTTTAGTTACTTCTGTCGATAATTTACTTTGATCAACTTGTTCAGAGATCTCGCCCGACATTTGTTTAAAGTCAATTGACCCATCCCAATCTTCTTCGTCATCTTCATCCCAATTAAAATTTCCAGCAGAGAAATCCTTAGCTTGAAATCGGTGTGTGAGCTTGATCCCAGATTTTTCCAATTCCTCTTCAGACATCGGTGGCGTTGGAACCGCGGTTGGTAGTGGTGCAGTGATCTTTTTAGAACTAGAATCTTGATTTTCAGTAGCGTCCTTTGCGCTAGTAATGTTTTTATTTTCCGATATATTATTGTCTTTGTTTGATGATGTACTTTTCTTCCATACCGGAGCCGCCGCTTCCGCTGAAGATGAGTGACTTTGATTACTTGAATTGGCCGGTGACGTCGAAGGATCTCGTTTCAAAGGTACCAATGTCATATGTCCATGTGTGGATGGAATAGAAAGTGTCTTGGGCAGTAGATTGCTGGATGGGCTTGGTGGTTTCGCTTTGGGGGCAAAAATACTCACCCCTCGACTTGGTAGAGGTTTATTTAGCGGCAAGGGCGGTGATAATTCTTTCTGACCGTCCGGGCGAAACATTTTATTTAGGGATTGAGACTTGAATGACTTCTTTGCCGATACTGATACTGATGCTAATTCTGATGTTGGTGATGATGCTGATGCTAGCGCCCGCGTTTCGTTGGCATCATCATGTAATTGAGATATTAACAAAGACGAAGGAGTCGCTGACCTAGCCTCTCGCTGACCTTCAAACTGGGGAGAGATTGAATCTTTCAACTAAAAGAGTAATACTTATTAGTTAATATAAAAGTAAGCTAGAATAAATGCTCTAAAGTTTTATGATACGTACATTCAAACCATCGCCATTGGTTTTGTCCCCGCCGTCAGGACAAATAGAGGATTTATAATTTAAGTCAGACATATCGAAAATAATATTAATTTTAATGCTTTTTTTATTTCTCGCAATGTCTCACCAGGTGTAAGGGTAACGACAAACGACACTGTCAGTTGTTGTTATATGTAGTTGAATATAGGGCAGCGCAGGTGGGGTAAAAGAAAGCTGAACAGATGGCGTCAAAAGAAAAAAAATAAGTATATCACAAGGGATATTATATTGCGGATGTACTATTTCCTAGTTGAATCCCGACTATGTCTCAATTAATTGCCCAATAGAGGCCCTGGTACACCCTCTTGCGACGTTGGCTGTGATGAAATGAAATATCCACCTCAATCGCGGTGAAATCGTGTGAAGGTAATTTCTTGGAGTTAGCTGCAAATCACGTGTGCGCGGGACAAGCGATAAGGCTGGGAGGGTTTACGAATCGGCACCGTAAACAAACGCTGTTTCCACCCTTGTATATATATATATCTATATATCTACATATAACTATGACGGCCAGGCTGGCGAAATATATTGGGGCACCTGTCTCACGTTCTTCCAGATGCTTCAGGAGGGCCTACAGTGATAGCACCAATGGCTCAAACCTCAAGATTGCCGTGGTCGGGTCTGGCCCGGCAGGGTTTTACACCGCTTACCGAGCCATGACTTTGCTCCCCGGCTGTCAAGTGGATATATATGAGTCTTTACCAGTTCCCTTTGGGCTGTCGAGATTCGGTGTGGCTCCCGATCATCCGGAAGTTAAGGTATGAAAATTTGAATAACCTGTTTGTTCGTTTGCTCTCGCACATGTCTATTAACAAGCTGACTAATTTAGAACTGTCAAGATAAGTTTGAAGAGGTAGCTCAGTCTCCTAACTTCAAGTTTATTGGTAATGTTGACGTCGGCAAAGACATATCTTTGGAGTCACTGGCCCAAAATTACCATTCGTTAGTTTTTGCTTATGGTGCATCTATTGATCGTGAGTTGGGACTGCCCGGTGAAAGTCTCAATGGTGTTTATTCTGCTAAAAGCTTGGTAGGCTGGTACAACGGTGTTCCGGAATGCTTTAATCTGAATCCTCTTGTTACCGATTCTGAAAATGCAGTAATCGTTGGTCAGGGTAATGTTGCACTTGATGTGGCACGTATCTTGTTGACACCTGTTGATGATCTACGTAAGACAGATATTAGCGAGCATGCATTAGAACAATTAAGTCGATCTAGTATCAAGAATGTCAAGATTGTGGGTAGAAGAGGTTTACTACAGGTAAGTGTGAACCATTATTAAATGCCGTTATTATCTGATACTAACACCTTTTTTTCTATTTTAGAGTGCCTTTACCAATAAAGAAATCAGGGAGTTATTTTCTTTGAAAAACTGTAGTTTTGTTCCACTCGAGGATAAATATATCGGTGCTTACCGAGAGGATGCCTCTTCTTTGAAACGTCAATCTAAGCGTCTGTTGAGTCTTATTGACAAATATACTAAACCCGAAAATGATGACTTGCCAAAGAAGTGGTCGCTAGAATACCTCAAATCACCCGTGGAATTTGTCGCCAATCCTAAAAACACCTCTAGAGTAGGTTCGACTATATTTGAAGAAAATGAGTTGATCTCTGATGAAATTTCAGGCTCGGTCAGAGCTATAGGAACCGGACAGATGGTTACCATGGAGTCCGATATAGTATTCAGAAGTATAGGCTACAAATCTACACCCATAGACGGGTATAGTGATATTGGTGTTCAATTTGATAACAAGAGAGGTATCTTAATGAACGAAGCTGGCAGGGTTTGTGGAGGGCCAGAACTCAAGCCGGTTCCGGGTATTTATACAGCAGGTTGGTTAAAGAACGGTCCTACAGGTGTTATTGCATCTACTATGGGTGATTCTTTTGATACAGCAGAGAATATTGTACGGGATTACGATTCTGGCATCTTGGATCTTAGTCCGAAGCCAGGATTCGAAGGGGTCAAGAATGCAATCAAAAGCCGAGTTGTTACCTGGGAAGATTGGCAAAAGATTGACAATGCTGAAAAGGCTAATGGTGCTAAACTTGGAAAGCCCCGTGAAAAGTTTACCTCCACTGAGCGAATGCTTGAAGTCCTTGGATAGAATGAAGCTGGTTTTAATTATATAGAATATAGATCGCCTTTGAATTTCCAGATACACCGTATTTCTGTAAATAGATAAAAGTAAATACATACGAAATATTACCATATATCGGACACTAGGAACCTTGATATTTAGTTGAAGAATAAGAAATAAGAAAATCTCCGAAAAAGCCAAAAGGGCTGTCATATTCAGATATCGTACAATCGAATTACGTTTGTTGGTATATGTATGATAGCTGGCGGGTAACATCTGCGATCCAGCTGGTTGGGTCTCGATGGCTGAAATTAAGGGACTTATCGAGGGTGAATCGAGAGAACTGGACGTATTTTAGCAAAATTTCATCGCTCAGGCCTCCTCTTTTTTCTGTTTGATCCTTTACGTGCAAGCGAGGCATTATCGCGGAAAAGTCTGTTTTCGTTGGCGCTGTTGCTTACTTATCTTTCTAAAATACTCTGGCTGAAAAAAATCGCGTCGTAAGTGGGCGCCTCAGATCCAATTTAAAAAACACGAGCTTCATTTGAGCTTAATCGAGATTGATCTTTTTATTTATTTTACATCTGTCTTACCAGTAGTTATATGGTATTTGATTTATTAAAAGTCTGACTTTAATTTTTCTTCTCGCCTGGTAATTTCTGGTTAAGATTGTAAAAATAATGTACGAATCAACTTCGAGACGTGCTTCATCTAGTAAGTCAAGTATCGCAGCATTTTTCCCCGATCGCGTTGAGACGACATCATCTAAGATATCCCGCGATCATTCATCAAAAAGAGACGCATCAGACAGAACATACGATTCGCATTATAGAAATCAGGACGAACTAAAGTACCAATCTAACTCCCCCGTCAGAGGTGTATCAACACTTGAGCAATACAATAATGGTTACGATAGATCTCGAGGTGAAAGCTTGAGCTCTACAGATAAGACCTATAATACTGACCATGATAATAGGCCTGCTTATAACAATTCTTCATCGTATAATGGTACAGATAAATACAGTCACCAAAGATTCGATCAAGGGTCTTATTCACGTAGCAGGCATGACCCCTCACCTCGTAGGGACTTTAATGATCATGGTAGATCGTATGATAGAACCCAAAGAACTGTACCGAATGCAAGTTATGATTATTCGCGAGAAGGGAGTCGTGAAGGAAGCCACAGAAAAAGACCTGACATAAATTATGAAAATAGGAGCTATAGAAGCCCTGAAAGGCGGCGTGATCGAAGCTCTGATAGACGTCGTGATCGAAGCCCAGATAGACGTCGTGATCAAAGTTCTGATAGACGTCGCGATCGAAGCCCTGATAGACGTCGTGATCGAAGCCCTGATAGACGTCGTGATCGAAGCCGTGATGGGCGACATGATCGAGATTCTGGAAGAAGGCATGAAAAAAGCCGTGATAGAAACGAGAAACCTGCTGATATAATTCGCGAAAGACGTCACGAAAATGGACACAGGAATGATTATCATGATAACTCTGTCAGGGAACAAGAAGCCTTGCGAGATCACAAGAGTGGTTATAGTAGATATAATTTGGTTAACAGTAAAAAAACAGGTTCCGATAGCCGTCACCCGGAAATTAAATCTGATTACACCAAAAGTGATGAAAGAAATCACGATACCATATATGACAATGGCAGAAATGTTTCAAAAGATGAACATGAGATTAAAAATAATTCTGATGACAAAAGCCCGTCAGCTGGTAGTCACAATGCGTTAATTGATTCGTCTGTCGGCGATAATCCGACCGAATCTCCGTTGTCAACAGAGGTGAAAGAATATAAACAGCTGGTCGTCACTCATGATGATAAGCTTGGTTCGCCGAATTTGATGGACGAGAACCTTATCTTTATCACAGATAGCTTACTGACACCTGGCTGTACCCCCCCTCAAAAGCATCCTCAACCAGACATGCCGTCTCGTAAAGAATTTAGAGTTAGTTATGACCCTGATACCGCTAAGGACAAGACTCAGGGCACTAAACTTGTTTATATTTTCGGTAGTCAGGATTCCAAGGCCGCTGAATCTATTTCAAATACTGCTGGAGATCCGAGGCGTAAGCTTTCTTTATATCCTAAAGTTTCCAAGGTTCAGCGTCTGCCTTTCAAGGCACTTTTTATTCCCAGGTTTTCCTATGATTCTTACTCATTGGGGCCGAAACCGCCTTCTCAAATTCTTATATCGGGTCTGTCGAATCTTACTGTCAAGCAAACCATTGCAAGGTTTTTCAAAGCGTATGGCGATATTGAAGACATAGAATTGTTTCAGGATAATATGACAGGTATGTCTCTTGGTTTGTGTAGGATTCGGTACAGAGGTCTCGGTAGTAATGCAATTTACATTGCTCATCAAGCTGCTACGCGAGCGGTGAATGAAGGTGGCTTATTGAAGATCGACATGAAGCGTATTAAAGTCCAATTTGATGACACAGGTGAATTAGGGGTTACACTGAGAGATAAGATTATGAAAGGTCGCCAAGTCGATGAGGCCATTAGTAAGGCTCCCTCGGGCCCTCGATTATTAAGAGAAGAGAAAAAGCTCTCACCTGTACCGGTCAAGGAGAAGACTACTTATGTGGAAAAAGAAATTAAAAAAGAAGTATCTCTCCAAACACAAAGCAGGCTACCTGAAGTAGTGACATCTTCTACGTCTCTAGACCAAAGATATTTCCATTCGCAGTTAGAACGCAGAATTGGACAAAAACCTTTTATCCGAATTAAGAATAGACACGCTCCTACCGGGAAACTTTCAAGGGCCGATTTGCAAAAGTTTTTGCGAGATTTTGACTTCGATGCCGTTTTAAACGATACAGCAGCGTTTTACATTACTTTTAAATCGCCAAGAGAATGCAAGGAGTGTTATTCTGATTTAAATGGTCGCCGGTTCTATGATCACAAAATGTACATGGATCTCTTCCTTAATGGATATGCTCCAGGTAAAAAGGATTTTATCAATATTCCCTCTAACACATTAGAAAAGAGTGTGGCTGTGAAGTCGGTGCAGAAAAAATACAAATCTCCACTGGAAGAAGCTCATGATATTATTATGAGAGATATTTGCGACCATTTGATGAGGGATATTAGGGAAAAAGTTTCAGCCCCAGCTATTTTTGAATGTTTGGATCCGACCAAGTTCAAAAAGGTCGAAGATACAAGTCCAGGTGTGCTATTCAAGTCAGCATCTGAGCAACCTTTGGATGTTTCGAGTGCTAATGATGAAACAAAAATGCAAGGTTCCTTACAGCTTTTACGCCGCTTTAAGAGAAAGGGTGCTGATGAAGTAGATAGTAAAAAACTTAAAAAGAAGCGAATGAATGCCCGTCCAATGAATCACCGATTAAATTTTGATTATTCAGATGACGATCGAGATACTGATGTGAGCACCAGAAAGGGCACGCCTGTCGTGTTCGAACAAGAAGATGACCAGATTAATAATTCAAATATATCAGCACCCCAGAAGCGCGTGTTACAAAAGCGAAATCATGTTTTATATTCATCTTCTGATGCAGATGAGACTACTGATACTGAGGAAAAGAAAGATTCAATGGATGAGATTATTGCTGAAAAAGCTGATATTTCTACGGGAGAAGACCTCACAAAATCTTTAGAAAAAGATGCGCTAATTCTTATTGATGAAAAAACGGGTAATATCGCGGAAGAGGAAGTTGACGATATGTCTCAAGAATCTGTGGATTGGATTCCTTCCACTGGTGGGTCTAAGCCTGTTTATGAAGATGATTTTAGCTTGAAACTGGATTTAGATGGTCTGCAAGATCTTGTGAAGGATGATGAGGATCTGGAACTTATGCGCTTAGCCCTTGCGGATGTTGAAATTTGTAACATTAGTGATCATAAATACTGGTCATGGAGAACTAAAGAAATCAAATCTTACAATCATGGCTTTACAAGAGTCGGGCCAGTTCGGATGGAAAAGGATTTATACGATCAATTTCGTCACAGTACAGGATCAAGTAGATCTCAAGGTTATTATAAGGTTATTGAAGCTGAAAAATCAATCTACCTTCCGCATCGTCGTAAAATTCATCAACCCATTGACACTCTTCACGTGAACGATAAATCACAGGATGCCAACAAGGGTGTGCCGAGTGGTCGTTTGAATCGTGCAAATAATAGAAGACTAGCGGCAGATATTAATATTCATAAGCAAACATTCAGCAGTGAGACTGATATTTTTAATTTCAATCAACTGATGAAACGTAGAAAGCCAGTTAAGTTTGCTAGATCGGCAATTCATAACTGGGGCTTGTATGCCATTGAGCCAATCGCTGCCAATGAAATGATCATTGAGTATGTTGGTGAGACAGTACGGCAGCAAGTTGCTGATATGAGAGAGAACAGATATTTAAGTTCTGGTATTGGTTCAAGTTACCTGTTCAGAATTGACGAGAACACCGTAGTTGATGCGACTAAACGAGGTGGTATTGCTCGGTTCATTAATCATTGTTGCACACCCAGTTGTACAGCCAAGATTATCAAGGTTGAAGGCTCTAAAAGAATTGTTATTTATGCCCTCCGCGATATTGCAGCTGATGAAGAGCTCACTTATGATTATAAATTTGAAAGAGAACAAAGTGATGACGAGAGAATCGTCTGTTTGTGTGGTGCCGTTGGTTGTAAGGGTTACTTAAATTAATTGCCATTCGTAAAACAAAGTATTTTGTTTCTTAACCTACACTGTATTTTATTTATTATTATACTTTCAGATTTTATAAACAAGAAACAAATATATATATATATATATATATATATATATATTGTATCCATAAATTTTGAATATGTTTTCAATCCCCATCTATTTCTAATATAAGAGGTGATTTCACATGGCTGATATATATGCGTTTTTTCGTAAGTAGTTCACGTGAGGTACGCGAAACACGAAAAGTCCCATCCTATCTGAAATAAATTAAAATAATCCGATCTGGCAAAACTGCCATATCAGAATCAATATTTTTGGAGTCATTAGAATTTGATACCTGTGGTCAAATGCTATTTTGAGGTTAATAATTTAAATCTCAGATATGTTTCGCCATCTGCTTAGATTTGTACCGAGGACGTCAAAGAAAAGCTGCCCTTGTGCCAACCAAAGAAACCAGTTATTTCATTCATCAGTTGGTCTGAAAGTAAGCTCATCTCCTGTTGAGACTTTATCGCTGAATTTCAATGAATTGCCTGAAAATGATTTAGTTCCGGCGTTACCTTTCGAGACGTTTCCGCCAGCTTTGAAGACGTCATTGCTAGAGCAGGTAAGAAGTAACATGGATATCTATGGGGGCCATGTTGTTCTTACTAGAGTGGGCAGTTTTTATGAAGTAAGTAAAACCTGTTTTATAAAGTTATTACTCTTGGTATGATTACTAATTTTACTAGCTTTATTATGAGCATGCTGAAATTTATGCTCCATTACTCAATATCAAATTGGCGTCAAAATACCTTACAAAGGGACGAGTTTCTATGGCTGGTTTCCCTCATACTCAGCTGGAACGATACCTCAAAGTCTTCGTTCAGGATTTACAAAAATCTGTTGTAATTATTGAACAGTATGAACTTCAGGAAATGTCTGGTTTGTTGGAGCGTAAGGCGGCCCGTGTTATTACGCCTGGTACCTTAATAGATGAGGGGTTTATGGATTTTCAAGATAATAATTATTTACTAGTGATAAATTTTGGATCAGGTAATTCAACAAAACCTGAGCAATCTGTTGGCTTGGCTTGGGTAGATCTCTCTTTGGGGAGTATTTTCGTCCAGGAGTCTTCTCTTAAGAATCTTGCGTCCGACATTTATAGAATTCAGCCGCGTGAAATCGTCTTGGACAAAAAGATCATTGATTCTTGGGATAGTGGTACAAGATATAAAGAATATTTGACTGAGCTAAAGAAGTATTTGATCAATTATTCAATATTCCCACCGCGTTCCTCGTTGAGATCATACTCGAAATTGTTTGAATCTACAGTTCCCGAATTCAGCGAGTCAATATCCAAACTTAGTTCTTTGGAGGTCAAAGCCTTGTCAGCCCTGATGATATATTTAGAAAGACAGCTACCGGAGATCGATTTGATATTCCAATTACCTGTTAAAAAACATTCTTCAAATATCATGAGAATAGATTCTCAGTCTGCAAATGCGTTAGAGATCTTCAAAACCATACGCCAGGATTCAATGCGAGGTTCATTATTGAGTACAATTAAACGTACGGTAACCCAATCTGGAGCCAGGGAACTGGTTGAATGGGTTTCAAACCCCTTGTTAGATATAACGGAAATCGAAACGAGATTAAATGCAGTTCAGCAGTTTCTTGAGAGACCTTTGCTTAAGGCCAGTATTATATCAGTTCTTTCGACGTCCAATGATTTGGCAAGAATTGTGCAGCGAATCAGTTTGAACAGAGCAGATGCCACCGACCTTGTTTATTTAGCACGTGCGATCCTATGTGCCGAGACAATAAAAGAACGAATCCTGCTGGAGGTTGACAATGGCCACGATATTGATCCTAGCGTTTTAAACGTCTTTGATAATATTATAATGCCAGTGAAACTTGCACGAAAAATTTTACGTTTTGTAAATGAGGATGCTCTAATGGAGAAAATGAGGCAAGATGACAATCAAAGAGTTGAGCCACTCGATAATACTGCCTCTGTCGATTCAAAGGAAAAGAAGCAATTACGGGAGCGTAGAAAAGATGGTTTGGATATATTTATTTTGAGGCCTAGTGCTTCTAAGGTATTAGAGCGTCTCCATGAGGCCGAGGCAATGTTTCATGAAAGAAGAGAACAACTGGCAGTTGATCTTATTGCCTTGATAGATACCCAAAAAAGACTAAAATTAGAGCTGAAATGGTCACCGGATAGTGGTCACTTTGTGCATTTCCGGGGGAGTAATATTTTGATGCTTTCTAACGATGACATCCCGGGTGAAATTATTAAGCGATCTGGTACTACTATGATGATTAAATATCGTCCTTGGACTGTGTTGGGATCTGAAAGAGATTCTGTTAGAGAGAATATCAGAAAAGAGGAGAACAGGATTTTGAAGGGGCTTCAGGAAATGGTACTCAAAGAAAAAAATAGTATTCGAAAACTTGGTAAAGCGTTAAGCTTTCTTGATGTCACGTCTTCTTTCGCGGAATTAGCCAAAGAAAATAATTTGGTTAAACCAAGGCTAAACTTGGGGTAAGTTTGTTTTAATTTATTTTTCGGTCGATTTGTGGGTAATTAGTCTTTTTTCTTTCTTTTTTCTTTTTGGCGTCAATATTAACATTGTTCTTTCTAGCACTAAAACCAAAATCGAAGAAGGTCGTCATATTGTCGTTGAACAGGGCTTGGTAGAAAAATCGGCCAATTTTGTATCCAATGATTGTACCCTTGGCCACGATGAATCTTTATGGGTAATTACGGGCCCTAATATGGGTGGTAAAAGCACCTTCTTGAGACAAACTGCTCTTATTAGTCTTCTGGCTCAGATCGGCTGTTATGTGCCAGCTAAAAGCGCAGAATTGGGCATTGTGGATCAGATATTCTGTCGGGTTGGATCTGCCGATGACCTTTATCGTGACCAAAGTACTTTCATGGTTGAAATGCTAGAGACTAGCTATATTTTGAAAAATGCTACTGAACGATCTTTGGCAATAATGGATGAAATCGGTAGAGGTACAAGCCATAAGGATGGTTTGGCCATCGCTTATGCTACTGTAATGTTTCTTATGCGTAATAATAACTGTCGTTCCTTATTTGCGACCCATTTCGGGCCTGAACTTTTCGACTTGATCAATGAAAATAGTGAAATATCAAAAAACGTTGGATACTATTGCACGGATATTAAACAAGTTCGTAATAAGAAGAAAAAGATCTTGGATAGTAGTGATTCAATATATTTCACCCATAAGATTAGACCAGGTGTATCTACAAATTCCCATGGTCTTTTTGTTGCCTCAATGGCAGGATTCCCGCCTGAAGCGTTAGATATGGCAGCAAAAGTTGTATCAAAACTGAACGCATAAAATATCTGCACAACATGTATATAATCAAAAGTTTATTAATGTGAATTAATAATTGTATAGTAAAAGTAGTAAAAGTACATGATTTATCTTTATGAAATAGTGTCTATCTAGCTGAGCGGTCATTCCTAGGATCAAACCAAAATATTGATCCCTTTACTCATAATTAAGAGTCGAGGGAGGTTGACCGTTGTTTCCGGTATTATTGCTACCATTATTGTAGCCATTATTGTTAAGATTATGGTTAGACTGATTTGCATTATTATTTCCAAACTGCGGCATATTGTTGCCTTGTTGGAAATTTTGTTGGTTTTGTTGATTTTGGAATTGTAATTGCTGCTGGAATTGTTGTTGCTGTTGGAATTGTTGTTGTTGATGTTGTTGATGTTGCTGGTTTTGGTTTTGGCCCATAAAGTTATTATGCATAGGGGATTGGAAAGGTGGCATGCCAAACATACCACCTTGTTGGGCCCAGGGTAATGGCTGATTGCCAGGGGGAGGGAAATACATTCGCGGGTCTATAGGTAAGGGTTGTAAAGGAAACATGCCACCAGGATTTTGCAGAGGTACGTTTCCAGGAAAGGGGGGAGGTCCGTTGGGGTTCCAGGGCATAAATTGAGGGGGCATACCATTGGCACCGTTAAACTGGTTGAAATGGGGTTGCTGCTGGTTTTGATTGTGGTTTTGGTTATTCGAGCGTTGTGTTTGATGTTGTTGGTATTGTTGTTGTCGAGGATTGGGTCGGTTATTAATGGTTTGGCCATTAATGCTAGAATCATTATTATTGTTTTGCTTGTTTTCTTGTTTTTGCACCTGTCGGGGGTTAGCTTTAGCGCTAGTCTTGTGAGTTGAGGATTGAGATTCAGTTTTAGTCATTTCATCTCCAGTAGCCTGAGTTGTTGTCTTCTTCTTGCCCTTCTTCTTGGCCTTGAGTTTAGACTTTTGTTCAATTTCTTTTTCATCATCCGAGTGCTCTTGCTCCTCAATAGGAATTTCTTCATCGTGCCAGTTACTGGCATCACTACCCTTGATAGCCTTGATATTATCAGTGTATATGAAGGAAGCGTTGGAGACAACATAATAAACGGCTTCACCCTTTCTGCTTTTCAGCGACTTTGCTAACTCAGGATCCTTAAATCTTACTGTGTACATGGGAGCTTGGACTCTACCAAATGTTTCAAAGAGCATACCGATTAAAGTACGATCACCAAAGCAGAAAACAGACTTATCATCCAGAACTCTAAATTCACCAGACACTGTGGCCTTAATCACAACCGTGGAATCTAAGACAGATAGTAAAGTGCCAATAGGCTCGATGGCCATTTGAGGTGTAACAATAAAGTCTTCGGGGAGAACTGGCACAGGGACATCTACCATTTCATTTTTAGTTCTCAAAGGGCCTGCTGAGTCTTCATCGTCACTTAAACCATCGGCTTTGATATCATCTTCATCGACATCTTCATTATCAGATCCAGAATCAGAGCTCGAGTCTGAATCAGAATTAGAACTAGAATCAGAATCATCACCTTCAGATTCTGAAGAAGAACTGGAATCGGAATCAGATTCAGGGCCAAGGTCAATATTGGCAGAAACAGCCTCATCGTCCGAGGAAAAGTGTAGATCGGCATCGGGATTCAATAAAGCCAAATCTATGGCATCAATCAAGTTATTTTCTGTAATACTGGGTTCACTGTTGTTATTGTTGACAACTTCAGTAGACTCTTTAATAATCTCGGTAGTGGTTGATTCACTCATAATAGTATCCGTAGGCTCTTCACTAAGTTCAACAGGGATTTCACTACTTTCAGTGACTATTTGAAAATTTTCGGGAGTCTCAAGTTCAGATACAACTGATTCAGTATTTATTTTTGATTCTTCGTCATTCAAGATTTCGATGTTCTTGGGTTGTTCCTTTAGGGCCACTTCAGCCGTTTCAGTAGTGATAGATGTAGGCACTACGGTCTCCATAATGTCAACCAAATAGTCACTTTCCACATTTTCGGTGATTTCAGTAGAATTAGATTGAATAGTCTCAGTAGCTTCAGGGTTGTTGAAATTGGATAAACTTAAATCATCCGAAGCCGTTATTTCCGCGGTCGCAGGTGTAATAGTTTCACTTAGAGCCGAACCAATCACAGAAGACGGCAAATTATCGGTTCCCACAGCCTCGTCTAGTTTGAGTCTTTTGGAAATATGCTCCTCTTCAGACATTTAATTAATAGTTGGGGTTCAATACAGAAATGGCTTCGAGTTTTGGCATGAACTAGGCCTCGTTTGAATGAAAAAACGAAAAAATCAAACAATCAGATGATCCAAAAGTCCCAAGCTGGAGATTTGAGCTGCCAGGAAGCGTTTCATGCGCCGCTGATTGTGGTTTAGGGCTTTTCCCGCTGGATTCATACAAAACGCATTTTCGTTCGATTTAATATTTCATGGAATACTAAATTTACTCTAATTTGTCTATTATTTCTTCTTTCTTTTTTGTTCTTTTTTAAAAATGAAGTTTTAGCGATTGAGATACAAAACTTTACCTTAAAGTATATACATATTTCGGGACAGGCGATTAGGGTAGCAACTTTAATATCCACACGTTTATAGGTTTTAAGGCATTCCATGGAGAGGCTGTGAGATGCCAGTAATGCCATTGCTTGGATGATTTGCACTGCCAAGTTAATTTAAGTTCTGATTGTGAAGGTTTCTTGCTTAGAAAACGCAAAGTGATGTGGAGAAGGTGCCAAGATAGGCAAGTCCTGTCTCAGAAACGAGGGGAAGGACAAGGTGGTGATCATTGCTTTGCTATGCAATGAAAGTCACTGCCTCAAAATTATTGCCTAATTTGTACAGTATTCTAAATATAATCCAAGGTAGTAATGAAATTATATCGCAACGTTACCTGTTACATCATCTTTCTCGATTCGGGGAATTCGTAATTATTTTAGGCTGTATGGTAAGACAATTTTGGTTAGGGAGCATCCATAATCGGCCCCAGAGCAACCACTTGCATGTTTTAGGTTCCTTCTGATTTAGGTTTCTGATTATTTAAAATAACATATAAATATTAATGTAATTTCTCGAGTTTGTAACAGAATTTTGAATATCACCAACCATTGATACTTTATTATATCAGCAAAAAGTTTTTTAACTCTGTTCCTTTTCAACTGTATTATTTCACCTGTCACTTTAATTAATTAAAAGAAAATGTATTCCACTTATTTACCCGTCGCTTTACTTCTGACTTCTTCAGTAAGTGCCCAGCTCTTATCTTCATTCCTTGCCTCCGAGTCATCTTTGTTGGCCAGTCTATTTCCCAGTACTTCATCATCTACTGAAACAACCACTGCATCGCCGGTATTGTCTACCGCTATTAGTAGTGTCGTTGTTACTGTAACCCACTCTGCCTCTTCCACAGAGAAGAGTAGTTCCATCTCTCACTCTACTACTACGAACTCGAGCGCAACTACTTCACACACGGGAGCAGCAGCTGACGGCTGTGATTTGAATCTGTCTCTTGTTGGCGCTGTTCTGCTCGGTGTTGTTGCGCAAATTCTTTAAAAAAAATATGACTTTGATTGTTTTTTACTATTATACTTGTTATTATATTTAATATTTAATTTTATGAGGGTGTTTTTTCCCTTCTCAGCTTGTTTTTGTATAATTATAATAATTAATGCAAGTATTGATAATGCTAAAGCTTTAAGCATTTCAGTATGCTGAGAATATTTGGCATACAATATAAATGTGAGACTATAAAAGATTTGGTTTTCTAGTGAAGTCAATGTCATTTTTCTACATAAAAGGAATCTTTGGAATATTTTGTTTATTACAAGGGAGGGGAGGGGGAAAGAGGGAGATTTAATATAGTTCGACTTTGCTTTTCATTATAGTTGATCGTAAAATATTACTTCATCAAAATGTCTACCAAAAGTAGGATATAGATTCTTGACGGATGCCGAACAAACGAGAGACGCCAAGATAATCTGATATATAAATAGGGGAGTAGTATGTAATATCCATCAAAGATTTAAACAGCGGAAATGTATAATACTACACAATTTAAGTTAGTCAACTAATTCCACAAGTTCAGCAATCATGCCAACAACTGAATTGAAATATATATATATGTATACTCAAAAAACAAAACTTACCATTATTACCTCTGATAAAGACTTCGCGGTATTTTGATTTGACTTCGCCATTTACGATTTCCTGAGTATTTTCAAGAACAATGTTCATGTAACCGTCCACCGTTTGAAGGAAACCTGCATTGGATATAAGTCAGTATTGAGCACCTTAATCCAGCAACCAAGAAAAGAAGAAGAAGAGGAAGAAGAGGAAGGGGCAGGAGAAGGAGAAGAAGAGAATAAGGCAATGGCCCGCAGTCCCCTAGATGCTACCGATCATCGCATTAACTTACCATTATATAAAATACCTGACGTGATCTTGACAACGACCTGCTTGCCCGATATTTCGCTCAAGAATGAGGAGGGATCGTATGTGGTCTTCTGCACCTCCGTGGCTCCATCGGTGTGCTCCGTGGACAGTAGTGTGTCCCTGTTAATATTGCTGTCTTGAGTGCTCATGGTGATAAGTTGTGTACAGATCTATCTAGTCTATCTAGTCTATCTATGGCTATAGCGAATCAAGGCCAGTGTCACCCACAACACGAAAGCGAAGCGACAACTTCGCGGCCCCCGGAGTCGCGGCCGGGTAACGAACGCCTGGGAGGCTCTGCGGCGTTGGGAGGAGAGGTTTTTTTTTCTTTTTTTCTTTTTTTCTTTTTTTCTTTTTTCTTGGGACCCTGATGATCGATATCAAAAAAAGCGGTGCTGAGAAATTATCTTTTTTTTTGCCAGTATCTCCCTATCGTTTCCTCTGAAGTAATCCTCAGCCTAAACACGGAACAAGATGGTCAAGAAAGCTATCGATTCCCGTATCCCTGCCCTCATCCGTAATGGGGTTCAGGAGAAGCAAAGAAGTTTCTTCGTCATTGTCGGTGACAAGGCCAGAAACCAGCTGCCCAATTTGCATTATTTGATGACTTCGGCCAATATTAAGATGAACAAGTCAGTTCTCTGGGCTTACAAGAACAAACTTTTGGGTTTCACCTCTCACCGTAAGAAGCGTGAGACTAAGATCAAGAAGGAAATCAAGAGAGGTATTAGAGAAGCCAATACCGAAGATCCTTTCGAACTCTTTATCTCGCTTCAAAATATTAGATACGTCTACTATAAGGAAACCGAAAAGATCTTGGGTAACACCTATGGTATGTGTATTCTTCAGGATTTTGAAGCCATTACCCCCAATCTTTTGGCCAGAACCATTGAAACTGTTGAAGGTGGTGGTGTTGTCGTTATCCTCCTTAAGTCTATGTCCTCCTTGAAACAACTTTACGCCATGACTATGGATATTCATTCCAGATACAGAACTGAAGCCCACAGTGATGTCGTGGCTAGATTCAACGAACGTTTCATTTTATCTTTAGGTTCTTGTGAAACTTGTTTGGTTGTCGATGATGAGCTTAATGTTTTACCCATTTCCGGTGGTAAGACCGTTAAGGCTTTACCTCCTAAGGATGAAGATGAGGATATTCCCGAAAACGTTTTAGAACTTAGAAAGTTAAAGGAATCCTTAGCTGATGTTCAACCCGCCGGTGCCCTTGTTGAACTCTCCAAGACGGTTGATCAAGCCAAGGCTGTCCTTACCTTTGTTGATGCTATCGCTGAAAAGACCCTTCGTAGTACCGTTACTCTTACCGCTGGTCGTGGTCGTGGTAAGTCTGCCGCTTTAGGTATTTCTATTGCCGCTGCTGTCGCTCATGGTTACTCCAATATTTTCATCACCTCCCCTAGTCCTGAAAATTTAAAGACCCTTTTCGAATTTATCTTCAAGGGGTTTGATGCCTTAGGATACGATGAACATCTCGATTATGATATTATTCAATCTAATAACCCTGCTTTCAATAAGGCCATTGTTAGAGTTAACATTTTCAGAGGCCATAGACAAACTATTCAATACATTCAACCCTCGGATGCTAATGTTTTAGGTCAAGCCGAATTAGTCGTCATCGATGAAGCTGCCGCTATCCCTCTCCCAATTGTCAAGAACCTTCTTGGTAATTATTTAGTCTTTATGGCTTCTACCATTAACGGTTATGAAGGTACTGGTAGATCCTTATCCTTGAAGCTTATTCAACAATTAAGAGATCAAGCCAGTGGTAAGGCTAGCAAAACTTCTGGCTCCTCCATTAACCGTGCTGGTGACGGTGCGGCTGAAACCGGTGATTCTGTCACTGGTCGTACTTTAAGAGAAATTGTTTTGGAAGAACCTATTCGTTACGCCCCCGGTGATCCCGTCGAAAAGTGGTTGAATAAGTTATTGTGTCTTGATGCTACCATTGCCAAGAACTCCAAGTTCGCCACCAGGGGTTGTCCTCATCCTTCCCAATGTAATCTCTTTTACGTCAACAGAGATACTTTATTCTCATACCACCCTGTCTCTGAAGCCTTTTTACACAAGATGATGGCTTTGTACGTTGCCAGTCATTACAAGAATACTCCTAATGATTTACAACTTCTTTCAGATGCCCCAGCTCATCAATTATACGTTCTTTTACCTCCTATTGATGAAAACGATGCTAGACTTCCTGAACCCCTTTGTGTTGTTCAGGTGGCCCTTGAAGGTGAAATCTCAAAGCAAAGTGTTAGAAACAGTTTAAGTAGAGGTGTTAGAGCCGGTGGTGATTTAATCCCCTGGTTAGTCTCGCAACAATTCCAAGATGAAGAATTTGCCGGTTTATCTGGTGCTCGTGTTGTTAGAATTGCTACCAATCCTGATTATATGAGCATGGGTTACGGTTCTAGATCTTTGGAACTCTTGAAGGATTACTTTGAGGGTAAGTTTACTGATATTACTGAAAGAACCTTACAAACCGATCATACCATTTCCAGAGTCTCTGATTATGAACTTGAGACCTCTACACTTAAGACTGATAACATCAAGACCAGAGATCCTAAGACCATGCCTCCTCTTTTGTTGAAGTTATCCGAAAAGGCTCCTTACCGTCTTGATTACCTTGGTGTATCTTACGGTCTTACTCAGTCCTTACATAAGTTCTGGAAGCGTGCTGGGTTCTCCCCGGTTTACCTTAGACAAACCCCTAATGAGCTCACTGGTGAACACACTTGTGTTATGATGAAGGTATTGGAAAATAGAGAGGCCGGTTGGTTAGGTGAATTCGCTCGTGATTTCCACAAGCGTTTCCTTTCTCTCTTATCCTATGAATTTAAGAAGTTTACCGCTTCCCAATCCTTAGGTATTATGGAAGCCGCTAAGGCCTCTCCTGAAGCCGAAAACTTTGCCGGTAAGGAACTCACAAAGTCTCAATTAGACGAATTATTATCGCCCTTTGATTTGAAGCGTTTGGAATCTTATGCTAATAATCTTTTGGATTACCACGTTATTGTCGATATGCTTCCCTTGATTGCTTCCTTGTATTTCACTGACCGTTTTGGTAATAGTGTTAACTTGTCTAGTGTTCAAGCTGCTATTCTCCTTGGTCTCGGTTTACAAAAGAAGGATATGGATTTGATGTCAGCTGAATTAAACCTCCCTGCTAATCAAACCATGGCCATGTTTGCCAAGATTATCAGAAAGGTTGTTAACCACTTTAGTTCCATTAACACCAGCGCTATTGAAGCCGATATGCCCGAACTTGTCGATACCGCCGTATTGGAACTTGATGGTGAAAACAAAGATAACGAAACTTTTGCCCCCTTGAAAAAATCCATGGATGAAGAATTAGAAGAAGGTGGTGATGTTGTTCTCTCTGGAATTCGTGAAAAGCAAAAGGAATTAATAAATTCCCTTGATTTAGAAAAGTATTCTATTTCCAACGATGCCGATTGGGAAGCCGCCTCTAAGAGTGTTGGTAAGGCCATCAACTCTAAGGGTGTGGTTGCTATTAAGAGTAACAAGGAGAGTAAGAGAAAGCAAGAAAAGGCTGAAGAAATTTACACCGAAGAAATGAAGGCTCATGCTAAGGCTCTTAAGAAGACTAGAAGAAAGTAGTCGCCAAAAGGAAATTAAACAAAAAACAAAACAAAAAAAACATAGTTGTTTTTGGTCAAATAGGCGGAATCACCATGTCCTTGTACAATATTCAATTTCCGCCCCTTTTGACTTTGTTCTCTATATATCATATTTGTACATTTATATTTTAATTAAATTTATTTATCTTTTTCTCTCTTCCAAAGTCGTCGAAATCTAAGATTTCCAGTCTTGGGGGTTATTGTCTGAGTAGTATTGCATTCGCATTTATTTCTTTTTTGGTTTAATTTCGTTTATTAGTTGAACCTAGGTAAAATGCAAAGACGTATAGATAAACCCCATATAGAGTGAATGTTTACTGTAATATGAGACCCTGGTTATCTAATATTGGATTTGTGCAACGGTGGCGTTCTGTTATTTACTTAAAAATCTTGATATTTCATTTTTTGGTTTTTCTATTTCTTTGGGCGCGTATTTTTACTCTAGATCCCCTTGGGTTGTACAAACATTTTACAAAACTAAGAAATGGTTCGATGGTCTAGTTGGTCATGGCATCTGCTTAACACGCAGAACGTCCCCAGTTCGATCCTGGGTCGAATCAGTTTTTACTAGTTATCTTTGCTTGATTTTAGTGATGATACATACCATACTATCGACTAGCTTAAGTGCAATGTTGTCGTTGTTAACCATCTTTCGGGACTGATATAAATCAAGTAATTAACTTTTTCATTCTACGAAAAGAAAATTTTTTTGTTTTTTTTGCAAGCCTTTTTGGGGTTTGAAGATAACCTTCCTCACTCTATCTAATGTTTATACGTATTAAATTCTCTTTACCGATTCCCTCTAGTGGCTATATATATATATATATATATTCGAAAAATTAACATCATAATTTAGAAAAGCATAGATTCCGTGTGCTTGGCTGGCTTAACCATCTCCGGCAGAGGCGTCAATACGGGGTTTAGCACCCCATTTCTACCTACGAGCGTTACTTCGGAGGCATCTCGTAAGCTGCAACGACGCGACGTTTCATCAGACTTTTCTTACGGCGGCTGCGTTTTTCTCATGCGGCGTTTTCTGTCTCTGCCGTCGGATCAGCCTTTACCCTCTGAGTGGGCTCATAACGCGTATGTGTGGGGACAATAAGAGTGGGTCCTTATTAGGCCTTTGGTGCCCGAATACTACTACACGACGCGTTTTGACAGAACGACTATTTTGTACGTTTCCCGGGCGTTTTTTTTGTTTTTTGGGGTTTTTTTGGGTTTTTTGCTCATGATATTATTCCGGGTATATTGGGGAAATAATGTGAATTGGTTCAATTAATGCCCCCTGTGCGTTCAGCGAGAACCGCCCAGATCTAGCTGTGGCCAGTGCGTCCGTACATAAGTGGGGTGTGATGGTTACAGGTATGCTTAAGTCCAGCCGGCGGCACGTATCTATGCATCCGCCTGTACTGTCGCAATGCTTTAGGTTTACAATGGGGCCAGGCGCGGGAGAAGACGTGAAAAGTGCGGAGAGAAAGATTCTGCCCAAGATCGGGGCTTTCTGGAGATTGATGCACAGTGTCTTGCCCCGTCTTAGGCGCGCGTGCAGCGTCGTGCGTGGCCCACTCGGTGCCGCCGTAGACACAACCCCCACGATGTCGATACTAAACAGAGTCCGTGGGTGGTATAGATGGCCATAGTTGGGCCAGGCTGGGCTCAGTGTCTGCGACTACTGAGGGTCAAGGCAGCGACGGCCCAGGAGAGCGCGAAATCAGCCCGCAAAACATTAAAACACGCCCGCGAAAGCCATCGCATCAAAGCCTAAGTTCGCGCCTTTTTGGGATTTAGACTGTGCGGCCTCAGCGCTTTAGGTTTGGCGGTCACGTGCCGCGCTTGTTACGATTCGAATCCGATTTGCATTCGCTCGGGGCTTTTATATCGATCGATCTCCTTTGGCTTGGTTTCTCTTTGACCTATCTCCCTCGATTATTACGCTTGATCGCTTGCCCCTCCGTTCGCCTCTAGCTCGTAGATACCCTAAAATGGCCCCCGTTAAACTTATTATTGATACTGACCCTGGTGTAAGTGCTATGTATCCCATTCTTACTCCCTTCTTAGTTCCCGTGAAGGAGATCTGGGAGTTTGATATTCTTCAAGTATATTTTATATTTATATATTTATATATACATTCTAACATTAGAGTTCTAGGTGGATGATGTCTTAGGCTTGGCCCTTGCTCTTAACTCTCCAGAAGCCGATGTTAAACTTATCTCTTTATGTTTTGGTAATATTGACGTTAAGCACTCGCTTAGAAATACTGTGACCATGTTCCACATTCTCGAACAAGAAAAGCAATACCGTATCAAGAATGGTCTCCCCGTTCGTCACCACGCTAACCAAAATCCTATTGTCAGTGTTGGCTTAGATTCTGCCCTTGATGGTTCTCGAATTGATGCCGCTTACTTTCACGGTTACGATGGTTTAGGCGATGTTCACACTAAGGCCCCCGAACATACCCCGGTTGATACCTGGAAGGCTCTTTTCGATCCCGAACAAAGCGTTACTATTGATGATAAGGAATTTGAGTCTTTTACTGGCTTTATGCCCTCCAAGAACCCCTCGTACATTGATATCTTGAATATCCTGAGAGAGGAAGAAGAAAATACCGTTGTCATCTGTGCCATTGGTCCCTTGCAGAATATCGCCAAGGCCGCCGAGCTTGACCCGGAAACCTTTTCCCGGGTTAAGGAAATTGTTATCATGGGTGGTGCTATTTCTGAGCCCGGTAATGTTACCCCCCTCGCCGAATTCAACGCTTACTCTGACCCTGTTGCCTCAGCTCGTGTTTATGCCCTGAGTTCCCCTAGACCCAGTACTACTTTGCCGGCCAACTCGCCAGAGTCCTTACTTAACTTCCCTAAACAATTAAAGGTTACTCTCTTCCCGCTTGATATCACTCACAGACACGGGTTATTTGAAAAGCATTACAAGGAATACGTCGAAAAAGCCGTGCTTGCCCAAGAGCCCTTTGCCATCTGGGCTAAGGTTTGGCTTGATACCACTTTTGCCACTTCAGCTCGTTTATCTATGGCCACTTATGAAAATAATCAAATTGAAATGCATGACCCCCTTGCTGTGTTTTACGCTATTACCTCGGATACCTTGCCCGGTTGGGAATTGAAATCGGATGTGGATATTAGAGTTGAAACCACCGGTGAATGGACCAGAGGGGCCACTATTGTGGATAAGCGTGGTAGAGCCAGATTAGAAGGTGATGATTCCTCTGATGATGGTAATTGGTTAAGTGCTAATTCCGGTAACAGATGTAGAGTATGTGTGATGTCGCCTACTGGTTTTGGTCCTCAATTTGGTATTGAACTTTTAGAAAGAGTCTTTGGTTCTAATCATAAGTAAATTTGTCCACCATTCTTAGTTTAATCTAATGTATTTTAATATATATATTACAGTCAAACAAAGAACAGATTCATTAAATTATATATATGTAGAATATTTTTTTTTATTACTTACAAGTAGCCAACATATTAGAGATAACACCTAATAACTGATCATTTTCACAAGCGGCCGCCACTCTCTCCTTATCATTAAGTTGTTTATTTACCTGTGATTCACTCTGGTGGGTACCTTCCCTGACCTTAATAGTGATCCGGTATCTGGGCGGCAGACATCTTTCCAATCTCACGCGGAGTCCTAACCCAATCAAAGTGGCCAAACTACAGTGCGTAATAGTCGGGGTGATCTCAACGATAACCTCAGCCATATCCTCGGGATTACCAGTATCCAGGACCTGTATATGGGGCAAATTAACTACGGAGAGTTGACCCAATGATAAGGGATGTTCAGGATCGGAGATTGTGGCAATGAGATCGTAAATTTCCTGTGGGTCAATAGGTTCGTATTCGGATGCGTTGTTGTTGTTGTTGTTATCGCTTGGCGTAGAGGATGTTGACTCAATATCGCTCTCGGTACCCTCTTCATAAACCAACGAAGGAGCCGGTGAGGTGCTAATATTCATTTTGTCGATGTTCAAATCATCCCATCCTATGGAATTGCCGAAACTGAACAGCGAAATGGGCGCGTTGATAGTGGGTAGTAAATGCAGCGTATCCGAGGTGGTCTTGGTTGATTCCTTTTGACGTGTGGGCAAGGACGAGATGTCCATTACCTCGGGGTTGGCATTAATAGGATCGGACATGTTTATATTAATAGAAAACACGAAAGTGGAGGGTGTGTTGCTGAATAATTAGAAAATACAGATAAGTGCCTAAATTTGGTGGTGATCTCGTGGCTCCGATTATCAGCAAAACTTTCGTTCCCAACGATCTCTTATCGGATAGGGAAATGGCCGATAAGATGCCATATATCCTTGGGAATCTCGTGTATTTGATTATCTGTAGTTTAATAAATATGTTTGGTTAGTAATATTATTACTTAGGTGTCTGTAATTTGTTTGTTAGTAACTCTTCACAACAACTCTCATCTTATCCATCTTGCTCTCGCGGCCTTTCTCACCCTCTTCATTCTCACTCAAACTCAACCCGCATTCCCATAACCTATAGATGATGACCGTCACCAAACCCACTTTAATTGTAGCAATCAGTGGACCCTCTAGCTCGGGCAAAAGTGTATGTTTTTTTAAAAAGAACCACCTTTCTCTTTTCTGGTTCTAATCTAACTGTTTTAGACCCTATCGAGACTATTAAGATCCGTCTACCCCGAGTCCTTCATTCTACACCAGGATGATTTCTACGTAAGTCCCCTTATTATTATGATTACTATTATTATTTATTTATTTTAATCGCCCAAAAGGTCAGGATCTAATGAACATGCCATACCACGGTTTTTCTATATACATATAGTTAAGCGATGACAAGATCCCCGTTCGAGAGGGTGAACAAGACTGGGACTGTCCCGAAGCCTTTGATTTCGAAGCCTTCGGTAAGGTACTGGATCATATAAAATCCACCGGAGAAATACCGTCCGATTTCAAATCCATCGAGGAGACTCAAACCATTGGCGATTCTGGCGTTGAGGAGGAATATCTACAAACGGTGATTATACCCAAATTAGCTCAAGGCGCGGAGGTAGATGATAATGTGAATATGTGTTTTGTCGATGGTTTGATGCTTTACCATAATGAGGAATTATGTAAGAGATTTGATAAGAAAGTCTTTATTAGAGCCGATTATGCCATTTTGAAGGCCAGAAGGGAGGCTAGAATGGGTTATGCTACTTTACAGGGTATGTTGATTGTTGTTAATTTGGTAATTTGTTTTGTTTTTTTCTCTATTTTAGCTAACGGTTGAATTATTTTTTTATTGATTTTATTGATTTTAAGGCTTCTGGGTTGATCCTCCTCATTACTTTGAAAACTACGTCTGGAAGGGTTATATAAAGACTCACGCTCACTTATTCTTGGGGGGTGACGTTGATCGTGATTTGGATCCTACTGTCTTAGAAAAGACAGGTATTGTGGTTCCGCCTTCAATGGATATGACTATGAAGCAGTTATTGGATTGGATTACCGATGAGTTGAAGGATATCTAAATAAATATTTGATATTAAAATAAATGAAAGAATGTTAATTTGTATTTCGGTTTGTTTATAAAATTTTGTATATAAAATTCTGTTTAAAAAGATATAAATTATGTTTAAATATTTTCTCACCCACAATAAATGGGGGGAAAAAAGATTATAACAAAAGATTAATACTGTTACTTGGTCTTACTAGACCCAATCTCCTGGCCTAACTTTTTGATGCTAGCCAACATAGAGTTTCTAACTTCCTCAACCATGTCATTAACATCGGCGGAGGTCTTATTTTCCGTAGACACGGGTTCCAAGACTTCGATTATGATAGTACCGGGTTCAAAGAATTTCTTTTTCAAGCTGAATACATGGGAATAATTACAAGTAACATAAGGCACAATGGGGACCTTTGCCTGAATAGCGAGGTGAAACGCACCCTTTTTAAAGGGCAAAAGATCAGGGGCCTGGAAATATGATCTAGTACCCTCAGGGAACATAAAGACACTTTGCTTTTCATTATTCATTTTCTTAACAGCCCCGTCAAATGCCTTGAAGGCGTCATTACGATTAGTTCGGTCCACAAATACCGTACTACTCATAGTCATAAACCAGCCGAGGAAAGGGTAATATTTCAAACTCTTCTTAGCGGTAACAGAACACCATTTGGGGAAAGAACGACCCAGGATAAGAATATCAAGCTCGGATTGATGGTTGGACAGGAAGACCGCAGGGCGGGTTTCAAGGATTTTTTCATTACGGATTTCGATATTGACCCCGAGAATAATACTACAGAGGAAGTAAAAGGCTCGAGCGGTGGTCCATTGACCTAATCCACGCTTACCAATAAGGGATAGGAAAGCAGAAGCCGTAAAGCCTGTAGATGGGTTAGAATAAGAGATTTTTAAAAAGAAATTTTTAAAAAAGAAAAAATTAAATAAAAATAGGAAAGGTTACATACCGTAAAGAGCGACGATCAGCATAATGAATAAATAGACGGCTACTCGCGAATAGAATCGCAAGGGTTTGAAAGCAATATTAAAAAATGCAAGTGCATTAGCCGCAAGAACTAACAAGAGAATAGTCTTAAGAATGGCGAAAAAGGCCATAATGGATAGATAATTATAAGGTAAACGGAAAGATATAAAGATTGATTGAAGCCTCGCAAGAAAAAGAGAGGTGGTGAAAATAATTGATTGAGAGACCCAAAATCACACTCCGGTCACCGCGTATAAAATAATAATAAGGACAAGAACAAACAAACGAGAAACGAACGAGAAACGGCCGGTCAGGGATGGATAAATGTCGCTAACTGAGGTGCTGAGACGGAGAAGGAGACGGTGAAGGTTAAGGTTTTGTCGGAGGAACATTTGTTGGGGCCCTGGAACGAAGGCTTTGTGGTAATCTGCCTCCATGCTCCCAGGCTTTGGGACCGTTGAATGGTTTGTTCTGCGCCGTTGGTCGTTCGGGTGTAATAAACTATAGACAAGTATTAATTCCCAGATGTATTACTCCAGAATGTAGATGATTAAAAAAAATTTAATAAATTAACAAACTAATAAACAATCGTAACAATCATAACAATCAACATAAACTCTACAGTATATCCTCCACAGTACAAATCATTTCTATGATTCAGGTGGTCCTGATCCGGATGGCCCTGATCCGGATGGCCCTGACCCAGATGGTGGTTTATCATCGTGGTAATCCCCCTCAGCAAACCCATTTATTCGCTCAAACACCTGGGGCGGTGGTGACTGTATTTCAGTACTATAGGCCGGGGCTGCGAATTGTTCATCCCCGCACATATCGGGATTGAACCCCTGTCGTTGTACCACTGTGAAAATCTCATCGTCGTCAGAGTCGTAATATGACATATTGTCTTGTTGTTGCTGTTGGTGGTGCTGATTCTGGCTGCCACTCTCCGTATTACCCCTTGGTGAATGATTAGTAGCGCTATTGGGCACATTATTATCCGCCGTTGGATTCACGGTATACTCTGGAATAGGCCTCACCGGGAAATTATTATTCCCACTATTGGGGTTATGATTATTTTCAATTGGGGGTGTCGCAGATGTAAATCTGGTATTTTCACTAAATCGAACAGGTAGTGTCGAGCAGGTATGGTGTATACCTGTATTGAGTGTTGGCGCAAACGGATAAGAATGGTTATTATTGCCTTGATTATTCGGGATTAAACTTGGTCCATCAGGGTTATCTAGTGCCTGATCATCGAATACGATGTTATTATTTTGACTATTAATCACTTGATAACTAGTCGAGGTTGTGCCCGTTGATGACAAAACTGTGTTGGGTGGGTTGGCCATGCCTTGGTTTCTTCTTTGAGTAATATCTTGGCCTATGCTGGCATTCAATCCATCGAATAGCCGGTACAAGGGTCGTGAGATATCGCCTTCCATATGATCTCCGATATCGGAACTGCTAGGGTCCCCAA
Source organism: Nadsonia starkeyi-henricii (assembly GCA_030560865.1). Lineage (NCBI taxonomy): Eukaryota > Fungi > Ascomycota > Dipodascomycetes > Dipodascales > Nadsonia > Nadsonia starkeyi-henricii. The sequence continues at coordinate 64,201 of JAKTWC010000075.1, forward strand.
GGAAAATCTGATTATCATTATTGTTATTACCGGGGCCATTCAAGCCCCCTCCTCCGAGATTAACCAATGGAATTGAATTAGACGGTTTTGTTTTGCTGAAGGTCCAATTATCATGATCTGAGAATAAGTTCTTAAACGTTAGAATTAACTTTTGCCTTATAGATAATTTTGATGCAGACCCATGGCCCGTACCGTCGCTAATAAACTTGATCATATCGCCCTCATAAATTTGTCGACCTAAGACGCTACGCTTTTCACGCTTACGTATCATGTAATGGATAACCTCTAACCATTCCCATACCACGATCACGGCTGCGATATCACCTACTAGACGGATGAAATCAGACCAGCCAGCGATCCAGTATTGACAGGCGTCTAAGATAAAGAATACTAAGGGAATTAGTAAGGAAGAAATAGCCGTAATAGCTATGGGTATGACGTCCTTATTATAGGCATAGGCGCGTTTCCGAATCGAGTAGAAAATTATCACAAACGCGTAAATGGCGAAAAGTATTGTTTCGAAAATATAGGTTATATAATGTAAAGCGTCCGAAAATGAATAAATATAAATTGAATAAGGCGACTTAAAGCTAATTATGCACCAAAATATGGTATTGATGATGATTAGAACGATTGACACACCCATAATGATTGACCTCCGTTTGGGTTTATTAGACACCCTTAAAATGACCTGCAGATGCGCCAACCACAGAACCAACCGAGAGATCACATCCAAAATACGATAATAAAGTCCCCCAAACACCCTATCTCGCAAAACACTAGCGTCGTTATATCCATCGTCATACTGGCGTTCAAGTTCTACCACTGTACGGTTCAGGGCAATCGTAAGGGTTACGGCCACTAGACTAGACGCCAGTTTCTGAAGCCATGGTCTCGGCTTCTGAGCAATAAATAATAATATAAATAAACACCACGCAACCACGGTAGTTGCTGATATAGTATAGGCGATAGGTGTAATACTACCGTAGAATGGCACACTACTCCTAGTTAGCATGTCCAGCTCCAACACACTATAGGGATTAAACTCGCAAGCCGGTGAATATGTACCAAGATATTTCAGATCTAGGGTAGTGTTTTGCTGTGAGGTAGGGTCTACATAGAAAATGGAGCCCATGGGTACTAAATACACGGGACAGACCCCAGTCGTATTTGACACTGCCATTGTCGGAATCTATCTATCTAAGCCCGATGGCGTGCGTGTCCATGAAGCTTGCGAACGGGATAAAATGAGTACGCCGAGAGATCTACTATGTCTGATGAAAATGAAAAGAGGGGAGGTGGGAACAATATATGAGGGTTGGCAGCTGTCGCGCAAGCACGGAGGTTTGTTGTGTATGAAATCTATGAAACTAATCAAACTAATCAAACTTGTGAAATCCCAGGCTTCGAGTTAAGCTAACCAGTGTGGGGGCCCTGTTATGCAGAATCGAGAAAACATTAAAAAGAGCGTGCGTCGTCCCGCCGTGCGAGGGCTTGCCTTCGATCGCTCCCAATGGCTTTCTGATGACCACAGTTTTGTGTTAATGCGGGTCTTTAATCTACTTTTGTCGGTCGGTTTAGTTTTAATTAGACCACGGAACCGAGTATCGACTGGACTTAGCTTAAGAAGATAGACGAATGCTCACTGTCCAAACAGTGCGGTAGTTCACTAAAGCTAAATGCACCATATTATATAAGGTAAGATAATTTATGTACTTTTTTTTTCTTGTTTCTTTGGAGTTGTTTTTGATGAAAGAGGGTAGTATGGGCATACTCCCTCCTTATTATATATCGTATTAATTAATTACTTCATTATTTGGGTTATCGTTCCACAATGTTGTCCCTTGTGAGGCACCACCATCTTTCCTCTCCCTTTTTCTCCAGGATCTCGATGTTTGGCTTTCTTGAAACCTTGAAGCCTGGCTATTTTATTTATATCTTCTAGTATTTTTGATATCACTTATTATTCAAAATTATAAAGCACATAGCACGAACTCAGGCTAACCCTCACCATTATTTCACTAAATAGCATGTCGGGATAGCAGCTAATTGGAACAATTTTTCAGAATTGAGGGCGTTTAGTGTAGTTGGTTATCACGCATGATTTGCATTCATGAGGTCTCTGGTTCGACTCCGGAATCGTCCAAATGTTCAATTTCTTTATTTTCTCTTTTCCGATATAGTGTAATGGCTAGCACGGTCCGCTTTCACCGGGCAAATCGGGGTTCGATTCCCCGTATCGGAGTTTTCTTTTTAACAGGTCCAGTTTTTTTAGTTTGGACAGCTCTTACCTATCAGAATAAGCCCATGTGTATATTTACCGTCTAATAAATTGTTTATTCTACGAAGCGTTTATTTTAATAGTGGTAGTAGCAAAGATTAGAATCGTAGCGTAAGTTTGGTTTTGATTTTGGTCGGTTTTTTTGCTTTTCCTATCCTTCGTTATTTGGTTTAAAAATAATAATAATCATAGCAAAGATTTGATTAATAAAAGAAAACATTACAAAAATATAACTTATTATATATAGTATCGTATAGTACGGTATGGTATGGTATATATATGTATATATAATAAAAAAAAGCAGAACCATCAGGATAATTAACGACCGTAACCTAACGGGGCCCAACAATTATTCAGTATTTCTTTTAGTTGAAAGGATTAGGCACCCTCACCGTCAAACAAGGACCGGTCTTACTGAACTCCACCCGCAATATCACAGGCAGATGTTCCAATTCACGAATCTCTTGTATGTAATTATCACCTTCGACACGGGTCACAATCTCCTTATTCAACGATAATTTCTCCAATTCCTCCACCAACGACAACTGTTGTTGATGCTGTTGCTGAGCCTCGGATTGCTTTCGGGGCTCGTTCTCCGACACAAACGTGGTCGAGGGTACGCCCTTCTGCCAATATAGTTCGAGTAATCGTGACTCCAGTTGGAATTCGGCCTTAACTAATGGCAGTTGATCACCATGAACCCGTTTTTCAATGCCCAATTGCGGGATAATAATATCAAACGCGGATTCGTACACCTGAATCACCACAGCATCATAAGAGTGGTCAGAGGACAATGGCGAAGAATCGCGCAATTTTTGACTGAGAGCTAAATGAATGGATTGTTCCTGAGCGATACGGGCTGATTCCTTACGGAAATTACAGTACTCAGCACTATTATGCAGGGCTTCAATATCCTCATCATAGTCGCCACGACCCTCAATAACTGCCTTGATTTGTCGCTGGACAATCACATCAGCATACCGCCTTAATGGCGACGTGAAGTGTGTATATAAAGGTAAGTCAAAATAATAGTGACCATATTGGTCGATATCGGTCTTTCCCGCAACGAAGTACTTAGCACCCACCATACATTTGAACAGGCGAGTCTCCAGGGCCTTGCGCACATCCAAGTCATCTACGTACAGCAGACTGTTTTGTAAATCAGTTGAGGATGTCGAGGAGGTGGTCTCCAAACCGTGATGACGCATCTTTTTAATAAAGGCCTCCATTTTGGGCAAGTAAGGCACTTGATGTCTTCGAAGGAAGGCCTTGGATTCCAACACAGCATAAAGTCGTTGTGCAACGGCGGCGTTAGTTTTAATGTTGATTTCATTAATGGCCTGCGCAATGGCGGAGGTATCAAAGATATCTGTGGATAATCTAACATTCTCATCATCAATCTGATCCAAGAGCCCAAAGCCCGGGAAATAGTTATTACGGGTCTTGTAGCGATCTTTCTTAAACTCGGTCGATAACAGAATCAATGTCTTGACATAATCCAAATCAGCGGTAGAGATTAGCCCGGATAATAAGGATGATGATGATAATGGTGATGATGGTAATGCCGATCCTAAGAATTCATCACTGCTAGTTTTACTACTAATAACGCCATTGGAGGCAATCGCCGCCTCGATCATATCATAGTCCAAAACCCTACGGGCTCGTACTGTACTCTTACCAATCCAGGTATCAGTGACTTCAAAGGATTTGGCATCAATCTCAAATACTACACTGACCGTAGGACGGAGTTCGCCCTCAGCGAGCGAACAAAGATCATTAAACTCCGGTGGGAACATGTGCATGGAGCGCTGGATCAAAAACACTGATGTGCCGCGTCGTTTAGCCTCATGGTCTAATGCTGAATTGGTATCCAGGTAATGGGTGACATCACTAACATGGATTCCTAATTCAATCTTCTCATCTGAGAGCTTCTTGATATGGAACGCCTGGTCGACTACCGTAGCGTTAGGCGCAATAGCTAATGTATAGTCATTAACAAATGACCGACGAGCGGGATCAGATTCTGTAAATGTCGTAGGAAGGGGATTAGTGGATTCGGGGTAATTATCAGCCGTGAAGTTGTTATTACGGAAAATTGCATCGATCTGAACATCTTCATCCTCAGCGCATCCCAATTCTTCCACAAGGGTACCGAAGGGATGCAGCGAGGTGATGGGCCACCGTTTAATCGAGGCCACAAATAATCGATCACTATAAGTATCAATATTATCAATGAAATCATCGGGCGCCTGTTCCGTGGGGATGGCAATCAAAGGCACGCATTTATCCGTGGGCTTGAACCAAATGATTTTGGGCTTTTCCTGCTTACTAGCACTATTATCAGTAGCCGCGAGGGTCGTTTGGCCCTTTTCACGACGTTCAGCATCCTGTTTATCCTTAGTGGCCTGTGACGACGGACGGAGGAGACCAAGCGTACCACTGAACAATTGACCGGGGACTCGATCAATTACTGCGACAACATGTCCGGCATAAAGAGGCTTGACACTATCACTAAGTTCATCTTCTTCGGTCAATAAGAGACTTTGACCCTCGACTTCGATATCGTCATTACGCTTCTGACTCGGGCGTTGTTTAAGCGAACCCCGACGTTGCAATCCTTCATTACTACCAGGCCTATTAAATGATGACTCAGCTTTCTTATCGCCACCAAAGGTACTATCCTTACGCCTTTTCTTCTCTTCCTTTTCCTTCTTGGATTCCCACACTTCGTCAACGTCCAGAAGTTCAATGGCGACCAAATCACCCTCCAGGGCCCGATTACGATCCTTTGACCCACAGATGAAAATATCAGCATTTAATAAGCCCTCAGTGGATACATAGGCGTCGGATCGGTTTTTCTTGTTCACACGTAAAATTCCCGAAACGAGTCGACCCTCAGCCATGAGAGCACTTAATGAGGCTTGTGGTAAGTATGGTGCAAAGAGCGATTTACGCTGTTGTTGTTGTTGTTGCGAGTGGCCCGCGGATCCACCACTAGAAGGTTGGTTGTACATATTGAAGGCACTGATGGATGAAATGGAGCTGTTGAACGATCCACGCGAACGATGACCGGGAACGAAATTAGTAGGTGGAGGGAGTAAATTTCCTGTATCGTATAATTGTGATTGCTGTTGTTGTTGTTGTTGTTGTTGTTGAGACTGTTGTTGCTGTTGTTGAGACTGTTGCGGTTGTTGTTGTCGCCAATTAGAGTCGAAATTCCGAGAACCTGTCCGACTATGGCCAATACTGACATTGGACGGGGTTCGCTCATGACGACGATATTCTGTTTCGTTCGAGGCTAAAGATGACGAAGACGGATTAAGACCCGATGTCAACGATCCCGAAGAACCAGTGGGCGGGAATTGGAAATTTCGCATTGGTGAATTATTTCTAAATTGTGATTGTTGCAGAGATTGACTTCGACCATGGCTGGGTTTCCGCCCGCGATTACCCTGAGGATACTCACTGGATTCCGGCTCAGGCGGGAACTTGAAACTAGGGACAGGCGACCCGGGGCCCAAATGGAGACTATTAGAGGACATGCCAATAGCTTCCGGTGATCGGGTGGCTGAGGGCGAGACCTGGGTGGAACTACCGGTACTAATACTACCACCGTTCCGCTTGGCTTGGGCAATGGCCGCAGCCCGTTTGGCTTCTTCTAATGCCAATGAATGACGACGACTATGTCCATTAGTAACATTACTTATGGAACTGCCGGTACGTGTAGAATATGTGAGCGAACCACTACTACTGTTATTAATATTACTTGAAGGAATATTGGATAATGGGCCAGTGGTAGCGGTAGAGGACATGGCACGTCTATGGCCACCCACAATATTAGATGCCGGTGATGACATGGCGGGTGATACGCTAAATTGGCCAAAGGGACCAGTGGGAGTGACAAAGGTGGATTGTTGTGGGGTGGGGGAAGAAGAAATCATAGTATGTTGTTGACTTGAGGACATGCCCGACTGAGCAATTTGTTGTTGTTGCGCAATGATTTGTTGTTGTTGCGCCTGGAGGGCCTCAATTTGTTGTTGCAGGGCCAATTGCTCGATCATCAAAGGAGTCAACTCCGAGGGAGTTCGGCGATGAGCAATGTGGAGGTTTCTCTGGGGTCGACCCTGAGTTGGTTGATTTGAGGTATTATATTGCATGATGTATTATATTCAAATATATATTTGAGGTCCTTGTCGGAGAGTTGGGGATAGCAACTTAAGGTAAAGAAGGTAATAGGTAGTTTTGAATGCTAGTTAATCGTAACGATTTCTTTATAAAAGAGTTAGTATTTAGTAATATAATTGATTTTAAATAGAGATCGATTCAATTATAAAAGAATCTTTCCTTTTAAAAAAAAGAAATCCAAAAAAAAGACGCACAAAAAAGAAGAAAAAAAATTACCTTTTTGGAATGTCTATAATTGAAGCTTATCTCTTTAACACAATTGACTTGTGATTGCGCAATCCAAACGATGATTAAATGTACAACGAATCAATCGAGGGATTGGGAGGGAAACGAAAAAGACAAATATTACAATGAAGGTTGCTGTCAGGTCACCCAGAATAATATAAAATGCAGAGAGAATAAGATATTATCAATTAATCAATTAGTCACAGCGGGGGGCAAAACGGAAGACCAGAAGTTTTCAGCGATAGAGGTAGAGAAAACGGACAGACGAGTTTTAAACCAAACGGTAGCACACGAGCAATGAGTGCGATGTGAAGGGGCGCAGAAGGTCGTGTGAAAGCGTAGAATGAGAATAAGGAGGGTAGGGGATGGATGAGCTCGGGGAGGGGTGTGGAAGTCTAGAAGAAAGGGTAGGTGTGGGTTGTTGAGGAGGTGAAGGAGTTCGGGGAC
>JAKTWC010000076.1:0-70077 GCA_030560865.1 Nadsonia starkeyi-henricii
ATAAATAAATAAATAAATAAATAAATAAATAAATAAATAAATAAATAAATAAATAAATAAATAAATAAATAAATAAATAAATAAATAAATAAATAAATAAATAAATAAATAAATAAATAAAATAGATAAAAATAAATAAATAAATAAATCAAATGAAAACAACAATGATAGATACAAACTGGATAATATATAAATCAATATATAACTTCAGATCTAACTTTAATATATATGATATATCTGTATGAAAATTAGATATTTATCTCACGATGGACGCCTGCCTGGATGGTGGTGGTGCGGCTGGCCTGACCTCGCCCTGCACACCGGATTACGTTTGCATCGCCATGGCCATCGCCATTGTGTCGATTTATCTCTATTCTTGATCTAATGGGAAAATGCAGAATTTTAGATTTTCACCTGGGAAAAGTAAGCGAATACAAAATGGACGATTGATTATATTTATATATATATATACAGCTATTGGAATTCAGTTTAGGAGCATAATAGCAATTTGGTAGAAAACGCCGGTGGATTAATGTTATGCACGATAAACGTTTTCCTTACAAAGGACACACAACCCACTATACCTTCACAAAAGCCAAGCAAAACGTGGTCTTTTTTCTTCTTCATTCTTGTGCGAGTTTAGTTTTAGTTGTTTATTATATGTATCAATGAATACCCTTCCCCTAAACATATATATATATATATATATATATGTTTTTCTTAAATAAAGAGAAACTGCCACAACAATACTGCAATAGCAGATTAAGATTGATCCATTCCAACTTCAATTTTTCCAAACTACTTGGTCATATGGGGGATACGATTCCTGCCGAGACATTTGCGTCTCCCGAGCGACGCGCTGCATTGTGAACTTCCTGCGTCATTCAGCATATATTGTATATTGACGAAGTTTGCGTACAAAAGCTTTAATTGTATTTTTGTGTTTGTGTTCAGGGATAACTGCCCACGAGTACAAGAAAAGCCGTTGATAGCCCACACTGTTTAGTGCAAATCAAGATTACGATGGTTTACGAGGATATTGTTTAGATAGTAAAGAATAATTTAATTAAAGGTATATGGTATTTAAAAAAGAGAAAAAAGAAACAAAAAAGAGCAAAAAAGAGAAAAAAAGAAAAACCACCCCTATAGAGACCACCACGCAAGAGTATAGCGTGGTCGAATATAGCCCGTATTTGCATGGGTTTTGGGTGTGTGTATGTATAGTACAACCATCGTCCAGCCTCAGCCTCAGCCTCCAGAGCCCACGTCCGCTGTGAACACAAAACATCCGCCCAGAGAGAACGGGAGAAAAGTGTCAAGCGGGCGGCGGGCGGCGGACTGGCAAGACAGCCCAGACTGGCATATACCGCCATGTAACGGCCCGGGCCCAGTGACCGTGACTGCCAAATCCCTGAATCCAGCCAACCCGCGGGCTGGCCGCCGGGTAATCCTGCCGCGGTGCCGGAGCACGAGTGCTGAGTTAAGCCAAAACACCCCGTCACCCACCGCATTTCCCCCGAAACGGGAGGAAACAATTTTCCCACACTTGTCTTTTCTCAAAGTCTTTCTGAATTTTTTTTACAATATTTTCCTTCGTGCCTGTTTACTCTTTCTAAGACTATCATCTAGACACATATATTAAAAATGGTACGTTGAAACCACAACATAGTATGGATAGAAATCCCGATCATTATAACGACAACCGTCTAAAGGAAAAGAGAAAGATTGAAAAGATTGAAAAGATTGAAAAGAGTGAAAAGAATGAAAAGAATGAAAACAATGAAAAAGATTGAAAAGAATGAAAAGATTGAATTATACTGGATGCAATGAATTATATTACACGATCAACTCGAAAGGAAAACGAGGATGAAAGAATGAAAGAAATGCATACGAGCCAACGATCAAACGGGCAAATATACAGGCAATCATACAAGTAAACATAAAAGCAAACATTCAAGCTTTAAATATACTCGATAAATACGTTCAGCATTTTAAACAAAAAATACTACTATTGCTTTGGGTTGAATATCTCGATATAAGATGCTACACGGCTCGCTTGAATCATCAGTGATGAAGTTTTTTTCCTTCTTTCTTATCCATCTGAAAGCACCCCAGGGCTGAAGGCGTTTTTGTTTTTGTTTTCGATTACTCTTGAATAATTATCAGTCGACTCTATTCTTTATCTCTTTTTATCACATCATTTCTATATATTCTCTCACGGTTGCTATAATAGTCTGGGTTTCATTTCTGTCTCCGTTTTATAACACTTGAACTAATCCTAACATTTTATTTCTTACTATAGGTTGCCAAAGCTTTCGAACTCAGAAAGAAGTCCAAGTCTGATCTTGAATCTCAACTTGTTGACCTTAAGAAGGAACTTGCTTCCCTCCGTGTCCAAAAGGTTGCCAACGGTGCCAGTGCCAAGGTCACCAAGATCCACGATGTTAGAAAGGATATTGCCCGTGTTCTCACCGTCATTAACCTTTCCCAACGTGAACAAGTCCGTGAATTCTACAAGAACAAGAAGTACATTCCTAAGGATCTCCGTGTCAAGAAGACCAGAGCCTTGAGAAGAGCTCTTACCTCTGTCCAAAAGTACGCCAAGACCGAAAAGGCAAGAAAGGCTGAAATTGCTTTCCCCCAAAGAAAGTACGCTCTTAAGGCTTAAGAAAAAAAATTGTTTTATAATTTAAAGTTGTAATATAAATTCATCACAAAAACCGAATAATAATTATAATATTTTACTTTAAAGAAACAAAACAAAAAGAATTTTGTCGTTCCGTCGTGGGTATGTGTGGGTCATTAATAGTTTTCTTTTATTCAATAGTTTATATTTTATGCCCAATATAATTATAAATTCAAAATATGATATGTACACGTTTAATATTTTTCATTTGAGTAGTAGTGGTATTAGTAGTAGTAGTATTAGTAGTAGTAGTAGTAGTAGTAGTAGTAGTAGTAGCAGGGCCCAAGGGAACGAATGGGGAAAAAAGATAGTTCAGAGATAGTGGCCTGGATTATAGTGATGACGGACTCAACTAGATAATCACATGACCACAGCACCGCAACGCCAGGGCCATCGCAGCAGTCACAGATGGCGCAGCCTGCGCCGGGGGGCGGCAGCCAGACAGCCAGAGACAGGCCACAGGCAGGGACAGGCCACACAGAGCGCCAGACAGCCAGGCGAGCAAGCGGGAGCAACTAAGCGCTGAGCGCTGGGCGGTTGCGGCCGTGTGTGCTGGCTGGGGCCCACCCGCTGGCGGCGTGTCCCAGCCAGCCCAGTGCAGCGTGCGCCGAAGCGCTCCCCGTCGGCCGTCGATTATACCCAAACTGAAATTTCATTCTCTTTCTCCCTCCTCTTCTTCTCGCTTCCCTTCCTCAGTGTCTATCCTTTCAAGTATGTGCCCTGTCGCTTGGTTGCTATGGAGCTAGCCAATTGCCTTCTCCCGTCGGCCAATTGCCCATCCACCACTCCATCCGCGTACTAACTGTTTTTATTATTATTATTATTATTTAGAATGAGAAATAAGTGGAGAAAGAAGAGAGTTAGAAGATTAAAGAGAAAACGCCGGAAGGTGAGAGCTAGATCGTAAGTCTTGATTGTTTATGATTTATTCATTGTTCATTCATTGTTCATTGTTCATTGTTCATTGTTCATTGTTCATTTATTTATTTATTATTTTTTATTTATTTCATCATTTATTCGCTTTTTACTAACTCATTATACAGCAAATAAGCAATTAATCTCAGCATGAAGTAGTAAGGATTAGTTTTTTAATCTGATCTTTACTCCAACCCTTTGATGGAGCCAGTATAGGTGAAGACCAACTCATGGTCAACTCCCCCTGTCTAATCGATTGACCTTCCTTATGCCGTCTTTTGTTTTATGGTTGAAATATTTATATTTATTATGTCGTTTTATATTAGTTGTTAAATCAAACAAAATGTTTTTTTTTTGTTTTTTGTAAATTAGTAACGTATCAACTTGATTCTGTTGAGTTTAATATAACATTGATTTACTTTTTAATTCTCTATCGGATGTATTGCATATATATATATATATTTATTTATCAATTTATTATATATATATATATATAAATGAGGCCCACTCCAGGGTAAAGCCTATTCCACCACTATCGCCAGCTATCGTTCCCACCACACATAAGCCTGGGCTCTGGGCTCTGGCTCCCGCCCTCGCACATACTCGCACATACTCACACTCACACTCACACACCCCACAACCCCCTATTCATCCACGTCTATCTGTGTCTACAATGGTATGTTGTCTCTACTTGTTGATTTGTCTCTGACCGTTTCCTGGCTTGGTTTGCACCCTACACGCCTACATACCCACTCTCTCTGTGGCCTCCCCCCTCCCTCTCCTCTACCCGCGCGATTCGCCCTGTCGGCGTCCGTATCGGGGCATCAGGGGGAGGAGGGAGGAAGAGGGATTCAATGTGTATGTGGATAATATAACCATAACCTCTCGGCGAGCTCTATTCCCTCATGATCAATGACTTATGACATGTATGAATTGTGTTTTGATTGTTGTTGTTATTCAATTCATTATCGTCCTGGGTCGTTATCCCGTTATCCCGTTATCGGGGGCCGGTTCGGTTTTCTTCCGACTCTTATCTTATATTTTTTTTTTTAAAAAAGAGGAACGGGGAGCCGGAAGAGAGGAGGAGGAAGCTTAGGATTCAATGTAGATTTCAAATCATTGAGAGCTTTTCCAATTGATTAATTTCCAATTGATTGATTTGCTTTAGCTTGGATATTTGAATTATCTCTCTTCTCGGTCAAGATACATATACCCCTGGGTGACTTCTTCTGATTTCTATATCAATATACTAACTCAATTAAGGCTGGTGCTTTAGAAAACGCTCGCAAGGAGCTCAAAAGAATCTCACTCGATGCCCAAGAAAGCCAATACGGTTCTATCTTCTCGGTATCGGGTCCCGTTATCGTGGCCGAAAATATGATTGGTTGTTCTATGTACGAATTAGTCAAGGTCGGTCATGATAATTTAGTCGGTGAAGTCATTAGAATTGAAGCCGATAAGGCCACTATTCAAGTTTATGAAGAAACCGCTGGTGTTACCGTTGGTGATCCCGTTTTACGTACCGGTAAACCCCTTTCAGTAGAATTAGGTCCTGGTCTTATGGAAGAAATTTATGATGGTATTCAACGTCCCCTTGATGCCATTTATAAAAAGTCACAATCTATTTATATCCCCCGTGGTATTGATATCCCCGCTCTTAATCGTGAAAAGCAATATCAATTCACTCCCGGTTCACTCCAAGTCGGTGATCATATTACCGGGGGTGATATCTTTGGTGAAGTATTTGAAAATTCTCTCATGTCAGATCATAAAATTCTTTTACCCCCCAAGGCTCGTGGTACTATTACCTATTTAGCCCCCGCGGGTGCTTATACCATTACTGAAAAGATTTTAGAAATCGAATTCGATGGTAAGAAATCAGAGTATACTATGATGCACACTTGGCCAGTTCGTGTCCCCCGTCCTGTGACTGAAAAGTTAAACGCTAATTACCCTCTCCTTACCGGTCAGAGAGTACTTGATGCTCTCTTCCCCGTGGTTCAAGGTGGTACTACTTGTATCCCCGGTGCCTTTGGTTGTGGTAAAACCGTTATTTCACAATCATTATCCAAGTATTCTAATTCTGATGTTATTATCTATGTGGGTTGCGGTGAACGAGGAAATGAGATGGCCGAAGTTTTAATGGAATTCCCGGAGTTAAATTGCGTTATTGACGGTAGAGAAGAACCCATTATGAAACGTACCACTTTAGTGGCTAATACATCTAACATGCCCGTAGCGGCTCGTGAAGCTTCGATTTATACGGGTATTACCTTAGCTGAATACTTCCGTGATCAAGGTAAACACGTTTCCATGATTGCCGATTCCTCATCCCGTTGGGCTGAAGCCCTTCGTGAAATTTCCGGTCGTTTAGGTGAAATGCCCGCTGATCAGGGTTACCCCGCTTATTTAGGTGCTAAATTAGCATCCTTTTACGAAAGAGCCGGTAAGGCTACCGCTTTAGGTAACCCAGGACGTGTGGGTTCAGTGTCCATTGTGGCTGCGGTTTCGCCCCCCGGTGGTGATTTCTCCGATCCCGTTACTACATCTACTTTAGGTATTACTCAAGTCTTTTGGGGTTTGGATAAGAAGTTGGCGCAACGTAAGCATTTCCCATCGATTAATACATCGGTATCTTATTCCAAGTATAATAATGCCCTGAGTAAGTACTATGAAGATAATTTCCCTGAATTCCCTAATATGAGAACCAAGATTCGTGAAATTTTATCCAATGCTGAAGAATTAGAACAAGTAGTACAATTAGTGGGTAAATCGGCGCTTTCGGATGCCGATAAAATTACCCTTGATGTGGCCGCTTTGATTAAGGAAGATTTCTTACAACAAAATGGTTATTCGACTTATGATGCCTTTTGCCCCATTTGGAAGACCGATGCTATGATGAAGGCCTTTGTAACTTATTACGATGAAGCCCAAAAGGCCGTAAGTGCCGGTGCCTCTTGGAATAAATTAACTGAAACCACGGCCGATATCAAACATAGAGTTTCATCATCCAAGTTCTTTGAACCATCCCGTGGTGAGAGTGAGATGCATGCTGAATTTGATAAATTAATTACCGATATCGCCGATAGATTCTCGGATGCCTCGGAGTAATAGTGGTATTAGTAGTAGATTGTTATAAGTTATTGTCGTCAAAGATATATACATATATATATGTTTAGAATTAAAAGAGAAAAAAAAATATATTGTCATTTGTTAAATCCTTTTCACAAAAGAAATATCCCGAAAGATGGAGGAAGAAGAGGCCAAAAAAAAAGCGAATAATTAAAGTTATCTTTATTATGCTATTTCTTTTTTTAGAATTTTTAGAATTTTACTTTTTATTCCATTAGTATCCACAACTAAACCATTTAGCCCCAGTTCGTAACCAGAATTGTCCCGCAGCCTCCATCCAAGCCAAGAGGGTGTTATTATGGTTCAATCCCGCCGAGTTAGGTAAAGCCGGAGGAGCACTAGGAGGTGGCATTGGGGGAGAAGCCGATTCTCTATCAAAATCAATGCCGGCCAGTGGAATTGCACCCTCGTTACTACCACTGGCACTGGCGACACTGGCATTGGCATTGGCACTAACCACTGGCATCACAGGCATGGTGGTAGCCATATAGGGATGGTGACCTGTATAATACCCACTGTCCGACTGGGTGAACTGGGACCTTAATGGTCTAAACTGAGATTGAGACTGAGATTGAGACTGAGGCAAAGCAGCAGGAAACAACCCCACCTGAACGTGAAGTGGACGATTTACTGATGTGGATATTACGGGGCGGGGTGTTTGTTGTTGTGGAATTATAACGGGCCGGAAAATAGGATAACGTGGACCACAAGGGTCTATATGAGGATTATTAATATGCGAATTAGGATTATCAATTTTGTTGATCATGTCAGTGGCACTAGAGCCCACAGAAGAACTGGTGTGGTTGGCGGAGGTTTCCGTTTCGGAATGGTACTGATCGATCATTCGAAGATTATGCCAATTGACCGCCCGCGCAGAATTAAAACTACCACAATTGTCAGAATTATCAGAATAGTCACAATTGTGATTGAGCGAATTGAGCGAATGAGATGAAGCCGGTGGCCAACGGGACAGCGATGGCGATAGTATGGTGGATCCAAGGATCGGCGTACTACTAGCGGCATGAGCCACCGATGGGTGTATATTCCGGGGGCCAATACTGGTACTGGGGCCACCACTGAGGGTCGTACTTGATTGATAAAAGGACCAGGGCAAGTCATAGGTGTAAAATTGCAAACTACCGCGGGTGGGGGTGGCGGTCAGAAAGGGCGATTTAAGGCCGGAAGGTTGGAGCATGGAAGACTCGTTCGCGCCAGTATCGGGGTAAATACCGATACCATGGTATCTCAGGTCCGGCAAAGCCTCGTATACTACAGGAGACATGTACCTGACCATGCTAGATGTCGCTGAAATAAAAGAAAAACTACAAAAAAACACCAAAAAACCGAAAAAACTAAAAAACACCAAAAAAACACAAAACAGACACAAAAACGAGAGGTTTGTGTGTTGCAGCCTGAAACACCGGACGGCGGCGTTACCCGGCCGCCCCTCCGAAACACGCCGAAAGACCCAAAAAGCGACCAGAAAGAGCCCAAGGCGCCCAGCCAAACCGCCAGCAATTATTACTACGCGGGCCTTCGACTGAACCACCACCACTCGAACCACCAAAACCATCATCACCAACCCCCGCATTCCCATCTATTTATTGCCCCTGTGCTGTTCCATCACCACCCCTATTTATTGACCTCCCGTTGACTCCGCGCCCCCCGCCAATCGACTGTCAACCTCGCCCCACCCGCCGCCCCATTCTCCTGTCGCCGTCGCTTTGCTGCTTGTCCTCAAACCGTCTCGATCACCCCACCCTTGACCACCCCCCACAACCTATACACTATAAACCCCAACAGCCCTCCATCATGGAAATCGACCCTGACGTGCAAATGGAAGATGTCGTTGACACCCAGAACCATCTCGATCTCGCCGAGGAAGACGGCCTGAGCGAAGTGTCCCACGAGGACTACGGCACCACATCAATGATTCCCGCCACGGCGGGATCTCTCGCCGAGCTCAGCAGCCAGAGCAGAAACCAACTGGACGAATGGATCGCAAGATTGAGCGATTGCCAACCGCTGTCGGAAGACGATGTTGGCCGATTATGTGACATGGTATGTTTTATTTGTTTTGGTCATCTTTTTTTTCCTTTGGTTTCTTTTAAAAAAAAATTTACCGTCTATTTCGCGGCGTCCTCGTTTTTTTTTCCAGGTCGGCCAAAAAAGCCACCGTGAAAAAAGCCCGCGTTTTATTAGACGTTAATTTTTTTAACATTTGTTTAATTTCCAATTTTCAATTTCCAGTTTTCAATATCCAATTCTTTTAATTGTTTAATTGTTTAATTGTTTAATTATTATTTATTATTATTAATTATTGTTACTATTACTAACCCCCACTTAGGCCAAAGAAGTACTCCAATTTGAACAAAACGTACAACCGGTACAAGCCCCGGTAACAATCTGTGGTGACGTCCATGGCCAATTCCATGATCTTATGGAATTATTCAAAATCGGTGGCCCCTGTCCTGATACTAACTATTTATTTATGGGTGATTATGTTGACAGAGGCTATTATTCGGTTGAAACGGTATCATATTTAGTTGCTATGAAGGTTCGGTATCCTAATAGATTAACGATCTTGCGTGGTAATCATGAATCGCGACAAATTACTCAAGTTTATGGGTTTTATGATGAATGTCTACGAAAATACGGTAATGCTAATGTATGGAAGTTATTTACCGACTTATTTGATTATTTCCCTATTACCGCCCTAGTTGAAAATCAAATCTTTTGTCTTCACGGTGGCCTTTCTCCCATGATTGAAACAATAGATAATATTCGTGAATTAGATAGATTCCAAGAAGTACCCCATGATGGACCCATGTGTGACCTATTATGGTCTGATCCCGACGATAGAGGCGGATGGGGGATGTCCCCCCGAGGTGCGGGTTTTACCTTTGGTCAAGATATTTCCGAAAATTTTAACCATCGAAATAATTTAAGTTTAATCTCTAGAGCTCATCAATTAGTTATGGAAGGCTTTTCATGGTCACACGAAAAGCAAGTGGTAACCATTTTCTCGGCACCCAATTATTGTTATCGTTGTGGTAATCAAGCGGCCATTATGGAAGTCGATGAGAATTTATCTAATTCCTTTTTGCAGTACGATCCCTGCCCACGACCCGGTGAACCCTCAGTGTCTCGTCGAACTCCTGATTATTTCTTGTAACCGCTGAACAAAAGTAAAAGTCGAGTCACGTCCAGTGTGTGTGTAGTTTGTTTTGTTTGGTGGTTGAATGTTTGTTTGATCGCCACTGAGAGAATAATCAAGCTGGTATAATAGTAGATTATTAAATTATTAAATATAAAATATAAAAATATTAAGATATAACCATGTTGACCATTCAACCTTCCCCAACAGACGCAAGCCACCCACAGACCAGGCGGTGTGCGATGTCCCAGCGCCATGGCCATCGCCATCGCCATTACTGTCACTGCCCCACCTTCTTTTAACCTCCAACTTTCCCCATCCGCAATCCACGTTTTAGTGCTATAATCACCTTTCGTGAATTGTCAATTAAACTACAAACCCTCCGTCTTCCCAACCCTCCGTTTTCCCAACCCTCCATTCCCCCCCCCCGCCCCCCCGCCGTCCTTACCGCTCTCTCCCCGCCTATGTCGTCCGACCTTCAAATTGACGCTGACCTCCAAGCGGAAGACACATCCAACTACGTCGTGGGTGCCAAAAAGACCGTAGACGAATACGCACAATTAGACGCCAACGACGAGTCGCTACGGAAATGGAAAGAATCGCTCGGCCTAGTCAGTGGAGTCAACAGTATCGGTGACCCGAACGACGCTCGTCGGGTTGTGATCCTCGAGATGCGGGTCGAGATCGAGGACCGCGAACCCCTAGTCTTCAACCTAGAGGATCCAGCCACCTTTAACAAGTTAAAGCAAAAGGGCATTGTGATCAAGGAAAAGGCCAACTACCATATCACGGTCAAGTTCCGCGTACAGCATGAGATTGTGACGGGGCTTAGATACCTGCAGAGCGTGAAGCGGGCCGGGGTCCGTGTGGACCGATTCGAGGAAATCTGTGGCAGTTATGGCCCCAACACTGCCGACAAACCCCATTACGAGAAGAGCTTTCAGGAGGAAGAGGCCCCCTCGGGCTTGCTGGCCAGAGGGTCTTATGAGGCCACCTCGAAGTTTGTGGACGACGATAAAACCACTTATTTGGAGTTTCCCTGGGTGTTTGAAATCAAAAAGACCTGGGAATAGGTACCAAATAAGGTACAGATTTTGATATAGTAGATAAATCGGTAAATAACCAACTAAATACATAAATACATAAATTACATAAATTTATAAATTTATATACAAAAATTACACAAATTACACAAATTACACTCATCTCACATATCACACACATCTCACAACTGGCCAGCTCTGGAGAAATCTCCCAGCGGACGGTCAGGAAATTCGAATTCCTCATTCCGGCGCCTGGACCATCTTCACCATTATCCGCTCCCTAAACTAGCCATCATGGACGAGGATGAGGTACGTATATTTATCTATCCTTCACTGTCGGCGCGTGCTCCGCAGAGAGGCCTTCGTAAAACGCACTTTTTTCTAACTCTGACGGCCTTTTTTTCCTTCTTGTTTTCAGATTCGCCGGAAACGTTTAGCTCGATTAGAACGCTTAGGAGCTACCAACAGCAACAATTCGTCTCGGACATCTTTAAATTCATTGAACTCAACTAGTTCTCCGGGTGAACCCGTGGAAAGTGTATCGTCTTCATCGAATGAGTTGCATGTAGCTAAGGTTACCGCTGCTTTGACCGCCGTCAAGGCGGCCCCCTCCACTGAAGCCCCAAGAGACACTAACCCGATTGCTACCAACCCTAGTAATCAGAACTCACTTGTTAGTCCTGCCGTTAGTTCTCCAACTGCCACTACCGCTGCGACTACAGCAACCCTCAAACGGTCCTCCGAGTCACTTAAGACGCCCCCAATCCCGATTTCAATCGAGGAATGGGAGAACAACGCCCTCGAACGCGTTCTTCTAGTTACCGTTAATGTAAGTTGACAGACAGAGAGAGAGAAGACAATGATGTATCTTTTTTTCCCTTCTATTCTTTTCTACATTGATACTAACTTAAACAGCCTGAGAAAAAGGACGTTTTAGTGTTTTTCGAAAGCGTGCGCAACGAAGTTCAAGACGCCCATCCTGGTAAGTTCAAAGTCATGGGTCATTATTATAATATATAGGAAACAATTTTTTCTTTTTTTTCTAAAGTACATACTAACCCCTCCTCCCCTCACAGACCAAAAACCCCTACTATCGCTAGACCATTTGGATAATGCGCTTTTCACCCGACTCAGTGAACAGGCCTGTGATCCTAATCCCTTCACATACCTCGTTGAATGCTGGGATCGCGCCGTGGAGGCTAAGCGACTACTAAGGAAATCTGAAATCCACTATGAACACAAATTTAAGGTATACAGTGATGCCAGTCTATTATGTTCCCGTTATGCCATGTTATGTATCACCATGCCCGGATTATTTTTCGGAATTGATGATGAATCCCTATTTGTGAGCGAGATTGTTGAAAAGATGGTCTTTCAAGTAGATTCATCACGCCATTTCCCCTGGAAATTCATCCAGGAGATCATTCAAAAGGCTATTGATGATGAATCGTTATTATCACTCGTAGGACCTATCTTGAAACACATGAGCGCTAAAATGAAGGCTATGAAGGGCATGTCCAACTACAGACCCTATTTGGTATTATTGGAGAAATTAGTTGAGGATAAATCAGTTGCGGCCATTTTACCCGAGATTGATACTTTTAACCCTGAGAATTTAAACGCCATTAATATCGAATTCGATTCACTCTTGGGCCCCTTCTTACGAATCTCACCCCTTAATTACGATTCCGCCGCTGTGTTCTTTGAACCCGGCAGTTTAGAAAGGAATCAATCGCATAATATCAGCTCTTGCCAATTAGAGCTACGAACCCTTCAGAATCAATTGTTTTATATCATCAATAAGATCATTCGGGCCTCAGCGGAGTCTAGGGGTAAACTTTTGAATTATTTCGCCAAGGCTATTAATATCAATACTAAACGCCGCGCCACCCAAATCGTACCCGGTTCCGTTAGTGGCGATGGGTTTATGACTAATATTACTTTGATTTTAATCAAATTAGCTGAACCATTTATCGATCCCTCGTGTACCAAGATCACTAAAGTAGATCCCGATTATTTTGGTAAATCTAATTTAATTGATATTAGTGAAGAGACTAAGATTTCATCCGATTTGGCTGAGTCTAAAAAGTACTACCAAGATACTGAATTTGACTCCTTGACTCCGCCTAACTTCATCTCGGATGTCTTTTTCCTTACGGTGGCCTATATGCATTACGGGCTCGGTGGTACCATCCAGTCCCTAACGCGACTCAAGAAGACAGTAGATGAGTTGAAATCTAATTTAGAGCGCCTGGAGGCTGAAATTCCCAAATGGGCTCACACTAACCAAGCCACTCGACTCACCCAGATGATTGAACGCGTACGTAAACAACTCAGTCAATCTAAGGTTCTAGTCATGGCTCTCGAGGCTATTCTTTACGACAACAAAATGCACGAATCCGTATTAAGTTTTGTGATGTTTTTGTCTACGTGGTTGATTCGTGCCGCTGAACCGGCTCATGCGCATCCACAGACTTTGGTTAAATTGCCTATTTCGGCACCTATACCGCCCGGGCTTAAACACTTGCCAGAATATATGATTGATGTATGTGCCGATTATTGGAAGATGCTGTCCAAGCAGTTCCCGCAGGCCCTTGTGGCATATCATCATTTAACGCCCATGTTACAGTTTTCCGTGGTGTTTTTGCGTACGGCCGAATATATCCAAAACCCTTATTTGAAGTCTAAATTGGCCGAAGTGTTGTTTTATGGATCGTTGGAATTGGGAAATGGCGCCAATGGGTACTTGGTGGATTTATTCAATACTGACCCGCTGACACTCAAACATCTTTTCCACGCTATGATGAATTTCTATATCGAAATTGAACGTACGGGGGGTAGTAATCAATTTTACGATAAATTCAATTACCGTTATTTCGCGTCCCAGATCTTCAAATGTTTATGGAATTCACCCATTTACCGCCAACAACTCGAAAGGGAAAGTAAGGACAATATTGAGTTTTTCGTAAAATTTGTCGCCCTTATGCTTAACGATGCTACCTTCTTATTAGATGAATCATTAGCCAAATTAGTCGAAATTCATAATTTACAAACCGACCCCGCGGCCGTATTTAACGATAACACCGAGGGTCAAGAGCCGCCCTCGGCTGAAAACATTCAAGCGCGATTACAATCAGCGGAACAACAGGCCTCATCATGGCTACAATTAGGTAACCAGACCGTTAAACTATTAGAACTATTCACCTCAGCGGTGCCACGGGCCTTTGTCACCCCAGAGATTGTTGATCGTCTGGCCGGTATGTTGAATTATAACATTGAGGCTCTCGTGGGACCCAAATGTCGTGATTTGAAGGTAGAAAATCCTGAAAAATACGGATTTGATCCAAAGGCTCTCTTATCATTATTATGTGATGTTTACTTGAATCTATCGGGGTTGGAGGAATTCGTGCGGGCTACCGCCCGTGATGGTCGATCCTTCCGCGTGGCCACCTTTGATCGGGTGATTGAGATCCTGCATAAATTTAAATTCAAATCCGATAGTGAATTACGCCAATTATCTAATTTCGCAAAGGCGGCCGAAAATACCCGTTTGCTCGATCTGGATATGGATATCGAATTAGGTGAAATCCCCGATGAATTTTTGGACCCCCTTATGTATACCCTCATGGAGAATCCCGTCATTTTACCCAGTAGTAAAGTATCAATTGATCTATCCACAATTAAACAGCATTTACTCAGTGATGAAAAGGATCCTTTTAATCGTGCGCCCTTGAATATTGATGATGTTGTGCCGGATCTGGAATTAGCCGAGAGGATTCGTCAATTTAAGTTAGAGCGGAGGGCAGCGGCAGCGGCAGCGTCGGCATCGGCATCAACAACCACGTCAACGGCCGCCGAAGCTTCAATGTCGGATTAGTAGTTTTATTAGTACTTTAATTGATTTGTAATTTATTATTTTATTGTTCCGTAGTTAATATATGTTTCTTGTTATAATTTATCTATTCTACTGGTTTCGATAGATAACCGCGATTAAGAAAAACAACAACCTATTATTTGAATATATTGCTCGTAACCCAAATAGTAGTCTTTCTTAATTCTTAATTCTTTTTTTATTTTAATGTTTTTATTTTAATTCTTTTATTTTAATTTTTTTAATTATATTATATTTCTGGTTATATAAACTAACCATTCACTTTATATACTATTCGAAATCCCCCATAACTAAGCCAAATACTGATAACTATTATCACTACCCCTTTGCAAGTACTCCTTCTCAATTAACGCGTCGATATTCTTCTTAATCTCCGGTATCTTAGGCATGAATCTTTTCTTACTCTGTTCAATGGTTTCCTGAATGAGCGCCACGTGTTTGAGTTCCTTTCGGGTCTTCATGATACGAACAATAACGGCCTGAAGGAATAGTTTACGATCGTCCTCAATCGATTTAGCCACTTCGTCACTCTCGGCGCGTTGATCCGATTTGATAGGCAAGTTAAGGTTTAAGCGGATTTTCTTATTTTTGAAGTCAAAATTTAAACGGTAGATGGAATTAGGTTCACCCACCACCGGTGCTGGGGCATTGGCGCCAGTAGCACTAGTAGATCCCCCCTGATTACCACTACTCATAATTAAGACTCTGGCACGGAGAATAATAGCGAGCGAACCAACCAGAATATCATCCGAGAGCGCGGTAATTTCCCTCAGTTGTTCAATCGTATAACAATCGTTTGAATTATAAGCGAGCAAAATGGCCATTTGATAGAGTGATACCTGAAGGGTATAACCCATTTTGTTGAGACCACCGGCACCCGCGCCCGCACCGGCATTGGCGAAATTCATTTTCAGTTCACCCTTGGACATATTCCATAACCACGTCAATTTACGACCCGAGTGCTTTTTGTTATAAAACTCCGTATAAAGCTCATAGGCACCAACGAGATCCTTAGGGATATTGAATGGAGTCTTGGGACCGGGAAGTGGCCATGTACCCTTAGATACCACCTGTACGGCAAAATCGGCCTTACCATTAGTACCGCCAATGGTATTAACCAATTCTCTAAATTCCGTTTGAAGCGAAGCCGATACCGACATATCCTGAAACATACGGTTTAATTTTACGGTATATTCTACACCACAAGCTTCACCGAGTTTAGATACCATATTGGTTTCAGCCTCATCGGATGCCGAGGTGGCATGTACGAGTCGTTTGGACAACAGCCGCGTATATACAGTTTGGAAGGTGTCCTTTTCATTAACGTATTGAAAGATAGTCATGATATTATTAAGACGAGAGTCTAAATCGACATCAGCGTTAGCATCATCGGCCTCACGCGAGTTCTTTTTTAGCAAAGAATCAGAGTATCGGGCCAATAATTCGGGGGTCTTGGAATCACCCTTTTGGGACGAAACGGTAGCAATGGCATTATGATTGATATAGGCCTTGCAAGCGGTATCAAAGGCCTTAACAAGCCCCGCATGATCCTTGAATGCAGTTTTAACCAATTTTGCGTATTGGGTGTGTACATGAAGTAAAGTATCAGTATAGGCCTTGGGATCAACATTGGCAGCCGAGAAGGTTGCAGTGGTGGACTCTTTAGACAATTTTACAACAGCTTCAAGACCCTGGCGGTGGACATGTGATTCCAGTTTATCCTGAAGGGGTTTAAGACCATCGGGGATCTGTGACAGAAGTTCAAACATACGTTTCATGTCGGAGGTTCGATCCTGTTCAAGTAGCGATTGGAATTCATGTTGCATCTCGGCCGCGTGCTGTTGGATTAGAACTCTTCGACAGGTCTCCATAAGCTCAGGCTGCGAGGATGGATGGAGGTATACGGTCAGTCGGCGGTGTTCTTCGGCGAGTCGGGTTTCGCACTTTTTCATGTACTCAACAATACTATTCGTTTGGAGGAAAGATTTACTTTCTTCGGCGTAGAATGCGGCCGTAGTCTGAAGGAAGGGTAGTTCAAAGTATTCCTTGTAAATGGACAAGTTAACCTTTTTAGTATCATTTTCATCTAAACCTAACGAGACGAAGCATTGAATGATCTTCTTGACACCAACGGTCGAAATGGTCTCACCATGTCTCTCACGTTGTATAAGGTTTAGCACGGCTTGAATGAGATTCCGTTGGTCCTGGAGAGGCTTGAATAAATCATCACGCCAGATGGTTAAACAAAGAGTATTTACATCAAATATTCCCTTACGACCCTCATCACGTTCTCGCTTGACCCAATGCCGATTCAAATAGTCGAAAATATGGTTGAGGTAGCGAGCACCCAGCGTGTACCGATCCCAGGTCTTGATATAAAATTGCACCAAATCAACATCATGAAGATTATGATCAATAATATGCTGAAGCACTGAGGACAGATGACGACTGAGGTAGGATTGAAGATATTCGTATAATTCTTTGCCCTGGAGTTGTGCACCACCGCGCGAGGGAGCCACACTGCCATTACCCCGATTAAACCCTGATCCACTAGGGGAACCGGAAGATCCGGCGTTGGAACGAGAAATGCAAAAATTATGAATGGCGGTATAGATGCTCATGTACATTTGCGAGGTTATACCGCCCTCTGAAAGGTCCCTGACAAGGATATAGTCGATACCGTGTTCAACGTAGGCCCATCTGTAGATGTTAATATTAGTAAAAAGACCGAGGCCGACAAGCGACAATAGTACTTACGTGCCCACAAGATCGTTGGGGGAAGGCAGTGCCGGGGGTGAATTGACCGCGGGCATGTTTTGTGTTAGGCTGGAGATATGGTGGTGGTTGTAGTAGTTACAGGAGTAAAGTGGTAATGAAGAGGACACACTGAAGAGTTGCGGTGGTGGGGTTGGCCGTTGGGACTGAGGAGGTTGGTTATGTTTAAATGGGTTTAGCCTGGACAGATTTAATATATTCTGTCATTATATTCGTTTCTCATTACTATTCCGTTATTATTAATATTTTATTATATTGCTAAATTATTATAATTATATCTATTAGGCTGTCTATTATCTTATTATTTAGCTAATTAATTAATAATGGCCCGTGGTGGCAGCGTGGCCACCCGACCTGCTTCAGACACAAATTCTCGTTTGTAGCTTTCTCTCCTTTCTTGTATTAATCCAGATGTTGAGCAACACAATAACGGCCCATATTAACCATAGAATGCTCATACTAACCAAGACCAACCACCACCCTTTTGATCCCGGGTTTGATTCTGGATTTGATTCTTTAGATCCACTAACGACCACAGCCCCGCTATTAATGATCTCTACCGTGACCCCGGCGAGATCAGCCCCCATGGCCATCCACTCTACACCACCGCCACTGCGGAAGATCCTCTTTTGGGCCCGTATGATATAAACCAACCCAATCAGGACAATAATCTGGACAGCTAGCGTTATTCCAGCTGCATTTTTGTCCTTGTCGGTTGTGGTGGTAGTAAAAATAACCCCCGTGACAATGCACACCACCAGTACCAGGACTATACAGACCCCGCGGAGCCGTAGAACCCTACCCTCTAACGCCCGGCTCTGGTTCCCCCTCGTCCACTTCTTCTTCTTCTCAAATTGGACCCAGGATTGGATCTGGCGATTAAGAATCGACTCAGGATCTTCATATCGTTGGAACTGAACCTTGGACCACAGTGAGAATGGGGTGGGTGGAGTAGGGGGTGGTGTAGTATAGTAGTCACAGCCTAAATTGCCCTGTTTTTGAAGCTGTTGCTGGGTAATGAGTGTCGTGGGTTGGTCGTGGAACCCGTATTGGTGGATTTGGGCGAATTGACTCCAAGAGGAATAGATATTCGGATGGGTAGAGTTTTTAGTAAATGATTGAATTATTATCGATAATTCCTATGGGGTTTTTTTCCGCCTTAATTATTTAGTAATATAAATATAAACAAAAATAATAAAATAATAATTAAATGTATACATGTATAAAAAATAAAGAGAAATATAAAAATATAAAGATACCTACATTTAAATCTAAATAAAAGTTAAAAGAGTTTGTTTATTCCAAATAGAGCCCGACTTGTATATAATGGATTAGAAGAGAGACACAGCGTTAACGATAGAATTTAATATTATTATATATATGGGGTGAGGTTGGTAATATAATTGACCAAAATAAATAAATAACCATAACTAGTAGATATTTGTATAATGAGAATAACGAAAAAACAAACAAAACCCAAACTGGCGAGAAACCGACTAATAACAGATAAATCAGCGTTGAGGAGTGGCCGATTCGCCATCTGATGATGGGCGTTGCGGTAGTTGATAGGGGGTTGAGGGGGGTAGGAGTGGGTATTTTCGGTATTTTTAATTTATATACAAATATATTCCTCTATTTAACTATTTAAAATCTATTTACCATCTCCAGATATACTCCAAAATACGCCAAATCTACTCCAAATCTACTTCTAATCTATCTACGAAGGACCCACGCCGTCGTCATCTGCAACCCCCCAGATCTCCACTCTTGGCTCTATAGAAACTCAACTCCGCGACAACGCTTTCCAAATTGGACTATTGGCTATTTTTATTAAATATTATTTATCTTAGACTCTTAATAAAAAAAAGTATGTAATTTTTATCCCCAGAATATTGCTCCAATCTTATTACACATGACTACCCCACCTGCCGCTGACTGACATTATGAGCCCGTTTATCCAGGTTTAAATTCCTTGATTTTGCATTTTTTTCCGGTTGCGTTTTTTTTGTTTTTTTACGTTTTTTACGTTTTTTTACGGTTTTTTCCACAAATTTTGGATTTTGGATCTGTTTTGACTCGCTTTAATCAATAGGGCTAGGGAATTTATCTGTTTTATTTGCATCGTCCATTCTATTCGGAATATTCACAATATATTATTATTATGAAACTCTTTGTCTTCCCCCTCACAACCACTCAGACGGTATTCTACTGTCAAAAGACCGCCCACACGGCGCTCGCCAGAGCTAAACCCCGTTTGGACGAGAAGCTTATCCAAAAAGCCGCTGAAACCTGGAAATCCTGGGAGAACTCTAATACCACCTGGCAGAAGAAGACCGTTCAGGCTGGTAACTACTTCTTGGAGAAGATCCCATATAATGAATGGAGTTTCCGATCTGTACCCTCTATGGGAACTATCCACCGTCGTAAGGGCGGTAATCTTTCATCAGCCATTGCTCAGTCTACACTTACACCTCAGGTTTCACCCTCAAGACCTACTGTCACATCAACCCGCACGCCCGAATCTGAACTTGAGCAATTACCGCCCGTATCATATGAGGCCGTAGACGTTCAAAAGCTCCGACCTACTGATTTGGTACCTATCCCACTCCTGTATCCGTCTCGTTTGATTACAGCGCCTGCCATTCACGGCCATGTAGGTCCACTCGCTAAGGAATCTATTGCGCTGTATAAGAAAAACTGCTTATGGGCATTAGCCATATCACCATTCACGTTACCGCTGGCGTTATTACCCGTTATGCCTAATTTGCCCGGTATTTATTGTTTGTTTAGAGCCTTTGCTAATTTTAAGGCCATGCAGGGCGCTCAACATTTGGACTATTTGATTAATGATAATCATGTGGATTATTGTCCTGATGAGATTATCGAGAAGGCTTATGTCTCGCAAACCAACAAGGCTGGCGAGTCGTCCGAGGGCCAAACCCAAACTGAAACGGTCCTATTAGAGGCCGATAAGATCGATCCTATGTTAGCCGAATTAGGGATCCCCGAATTCGGTCCTGAGCTTCACAGAGCTTTGAGGCAGGCGACTGCGAAGAAATAAGTCGACTTCAAGGTCGACTTTGACGTCAGCCATAGTCATGATAGTCTAGTCTAGTCAAGTCTAGTCAGCCCATTCTACACTGTACAATACACACGGAAAATTCAACTTATAGATACTTTATAGATTATATCAATATATTATGACCAAAAATAACCCTAGAGTCCCTCATACCCCCCACCACCTGCTCCGTCCGCCCGCTGGCAGCAGCATCTCATTGCCACAGATCACCAGAACTGTCAGAAGTCCCATCGGAGATAGCAGCACCCGAACCTCCCCACAGCTCCACAGCACAGCTCGCGCAATATTGCAATATAGACCTCCACATTTGCCTAACTTTGGATTATCTTGTTCCTCTACTCTTTCTTCACCCAGCGAATCTAGTCAATTAGCTATATCCCCCAAATTCTGCCTTTTTTTAAAAATTTATCTACAATCCCCTACTGAAATCTCAACTGAAAAAGAGCAATAAACTGTGGAGTATTCTGTGTCTTCATAAAAAATGTCGTTGATTTCCCTGTATAGGCCATTATTGGCTAAGCCCGTCATTACGAGGGGTTCATTGATGGCTATCCGCGGGGTATCTTCGAGATCCTCGAAGTCGTCCCCTTTGGTTTCAACGGCTATACACGGGTCCAAGTCGTTTTATTCATCAAACCAGAATGTTGTCAAGTTCTTTTCATCTAGTTCGTTTAAGAGTGCAGAGAAGGTCGTTGGTTCGGAAAAACCGACTTCGCCCATGACGAAAGCCTCAGAGAAAGCCTCAGAGAAAGCCTCAGAGGCGGAGAAAGCTTTAGCGGAAAAAGCTGCGAAGAAAGCCGAATCTGAATCAGATCGCCGAATCCTCCTTGATATGGTTAAATACCTCTGGCCCAAAAACAACCCCTCAGCCAAAATCCGCGTTGTGGTGGCCCTGTCCCTCCTTGTGGCCGCCAAGATCCTTAACGTTAACGTCCCCTTTTACTTCAAAGCCATTGTGGATGATATGAATATTGACTGGCTCGCTGACGTGGGTACCGTGGGCACCGTTGCTGGGACCATGATCTTAGCCTACGGTGGTGCGAGATTTGGTGCTGTGTTATTTGGTGAATTAAGAAATGCCGTATTTGCTACTGTAGCTCAAAAGGCCATTCGGTCCGTAGCGTCTAATGTATTTGCTCATCTTCTTAGACTAGATTTGGGTTTCCACCTTTCTAAACAAACAGGTGGATTAACTAGGGCTATCGAAAGGGGTACAAAGGGTATTTCATACGTATTGACTTCAATGGTATTTCATATTGTACCTATTGCCTTGGAAATCTCTATGGTGTGTGGTATTCTAACTTACAACTACGGGTGGAAGTTCGCCTCAGTGACTTTACTGACCATGGCAGCATATTCGTACTTTACTATTAAGACCACAGCCTGGAGAACTCAATTCAGGCGTCAGGCGAACCAGGCCGATAATCAAGCGGCTACTGTCGCATTGGACTCCCTAATCAATTTTGAATCGGTTAAATATTTCAATAATGAGGCCTATCAGGTGGCCAAGTACGACAAAGCTCTGGGACAATACGAGACTGCCTCGATCAAAGTAGCCACCTCCCTAGCCTATTTGAACGCTGGACAGAATTTTATCTTTTCCTCAGCACTTACAGCGATCATGTACATGGCCTGTCAGGGCGTTGCCGCGGGATCGCTGACCGTGGGTGATTTAGTCCTAGTCAATCAATTAGTATTTCAACTCTCTTTACCGTTGAACTTTTTGGGTTCTGTTTACCGAGAACTGCGTCAATCGCTCACGGATATGGAAACTTTATTCAATCTCCAACATTTGCATGTAAAGATTAAGGACGAACCGGACGCCAAACCGCTTGCTCTCAAGGGTGGCGAGGTCAAATTTGAAAATGTCACCTTTGGTTACCACCCAGATAGACCGATTTTGAAGAACGCCACCTTCACTATCCCCGCGGGACAGAAAGTTGCTATTGTGGGCCCCTCGGGCAGTGGTAAATCTACGGTCCTGAGATTAGTATTCCGCTTTTATGACGTACAGGGTACCTCGGGTCGCATTTTGATTGACGGACAGGATATCCGATCCATGACGCTCGAATCCGTCCGCAAAGCCATCGGTGTCGTGCCACAGGACACACCCCTGTTTAACGACACCATTCGTAATAATATCCGCTATGGTCGCTTGGAGGCCTCAGATGCCGATGTGGAACGTGTGGCTGCGCGAGCCAAATTGAATCAACTCACCACCGTTCTCCCCGATGGTTATGATACCCAAGTCGGTGAACGTGGGCTCATGATCTCCGGTGGTGAAAAGCAGCGATTGGCCATCTCCAGAGTTTTATTGAAGGGTGCGCCTATTGTGTTCTTGGACGAGGCCACCTCGGCTTTGGACACCCACACCGAACAGGAACTCATGATTAATGTCAATCAAATCCTCAAGGAGGAGAAATGTACGAGTGTGTTTATTGCTCATAGATTAAGGACCATTGCTGATGCCGATAAGATTATCGTGCTAAAGGAGGGGTCTGTCGTCGAGGAGGGCACCCATGCTGAATTATTGGCGAGGGAAAATAGTGTTTATAAGGGCATGTGGCATGCACAGGAGTTTGTTCTGGAGAGTGATGTGGTTTCATCTAATTAACGAAACGACTGGACGGAGTTGTTGAGCGTAGTTGAGGTCCCTTGAGTTGAGGCCCCATTAGTGAACGCTCTTCTAGTGAAAGCCTCTTTAGTAGAAGCCCCTACAATTTGTTCACTTCTGCATTATCCTTTCTACGCTCTTCTTTGACACTTTCATTTAACACTCTCATTTCCTACAATCGCTCAGTTTTGAACATTATTACCTTATATTTGCACATTGTTATATACTATTAATAGATTATTATTATTATATCCCTAGCAAACCACAACCCAGAGTAAAATAGCCATAAATTAAAAGAAATATAAACCAAATTAAGATAGATGATGGACTTCACTACAATTTGTTTATTTCCCAAACTCCAATTTCCTAGAATTTAGTTACTTATGTCATTCCATTTCCTTTTCTCAATTTCCGCATTTTCAGCCACTTTTACCGGTTCATTTCCCACCGTTTGTTCCTCTTTGAATAACACTGAACACCTATAGCTTAGATCACTTTCGGAAAGTGGATATTGAAAATTATCGAAAAAGACCCTCTTCAACCTAAAATTGATTCAATTGAATAACTAAACCTTAACAACTGGTTTAAATTGAACTGGAAATAGCTTAGATTACAATAAATAATACGTTTTAAATACAATTCCTATTTCCACTTAATCTCACTATTCCACACATTCTTATACTAGAATTTCGATTAGTGCGCACTTGATCATTCACCTTTGAGATTGAATTGATTAGACTAAATAGTTTAAATACTCTACATTCATAATTCCCTAGCGTCCGTTAGAATTCCTCTAAAACCAATTTATTTTTCCGAAAATAGTTTAAATGGATTCATTCAAAGCTTGATTCAGCCTAGCAACCTTAGTAGCCACTGACAAATCCACGGTCTTATCACCGATTTCCACAATCAAACCACCGAGAATTTCTTCATTAACTTTATTAGTCAATTGAAGCTTCTTACCTTCACCGACGAACTCTGACACAGCAAGGGCCTTTTGGATAGTAAAAAGGGTACTAGCGTCAAGTTTTTCAGCTGAGGTAACCACGGCTTCAACCAAACCCTTGTAGGCATTAATTAAGGTTTCGTACTTGACGATGATTTCGGGGATCAAACTAAGACGATTGTTTTCGGCCAACACGGAGAGAAGGTTAGATGTAGTGTTATCAAGCTTGCCAAATTCGCTAATGGTAGATACAACGGCGGATTTGTCACCGGTAGAAAGTGCGGGATTGGCAATGATTTCAACGAGCTTGGCATCCTGGGCCATAAGGGCCTTAAGGGAAAAGAGAGACTTTTCAACCTCACCGAGAACAGAAGCCTTGGCGGCAGCAGTGTACTAAAGAAGTTAGTATTATACGTCAATACAGTCGGTCCATTACTAAGGAAATTTCAACCATTCTTCAACTACGACGACAACTCTGTGTTTATTGAATAACTTACCAAAGCAGAAGCGTAAGTACCATCAAGACCGAAAAGTTGAACTGGGGGCTGGGCTGACTTGATAGAAGTAGCCATAGAGCGCACGGCCATAGGACCAGAGGAAGCCTTACGGAGAATAAATCTAGCGGAGTACATTATAACTAAACTATAATAAACAATAAACTTTAAAAAAATGATGATTTAAACCCTGGAAATTCAATTCATTCGGGAGGTTTTAAATGTTTATCAAGGGTCAGATCGCCAGGGTTAGGTTTGGGAACAATCCGGGGAGGCATATCGTGGGGTTTCATACATTTATTTCTATTTTGTTCTTAATAGTTCGTTTTACTTTACTTTATATCTCATCTTTCGATATTCTGAGCTCTTAGAACCACGTTTTATATAGAAAGTGTTTGTATTTAATCAGAAGCGGTCAATCGCTAATTTGGAATGGTAGAATTTACGGATTACTTAATTGGCTCTAAGCGCCCAAATATAGCCCACAAGCCCTCAGAAACTGTATCGATTCCTGCTACGGGTTACGTGACCGCCCCGGGAGCACCCCTTAACCCCAAACCCCGCGATAAAAATGGACCGATAGATGAAAGAAATGTTCCTACCAATGAAGAAGTGGATGATGATTTAATTGATTCGGATGAAGAAGAGGAATTACGTCATTGCAAGGCCTGGTGCTCTCAGTTGCTACCCCAGGATCGGTTGTTATTAGGGTTGCCGCGCCATTCTTACACGGCATATCGTATGTTTTACGGTATGCCTGAATACCTAGATCGATCATCTCAGATAATGGTCATTGGACATGTGGATAAACAAAATATTAAGGTCTCTACCAGGTCTGAACCTGAGGCTGATATTGACCATTTATCGGATGATGATGCTCAGTATGAAGCGCGTGTGAATCATGCGGCCACGTTACTGCCTAAAACGGTGCCTAAGCCACTAAAGCGTAGAAATACATTCAACCCTGGGTTTATTAATCATACAAAACTATCTAAGGATAAGAATAAGAATATTGCCGTTGATAACACTGTGGATAATTCATTTCAGTTTGGACACACGGGCGCTAATATGACGTCACGCAGTAAGGCGTTCCAAGACATCAACGAAGCCCATTTATCCGAGCTCCTGTCCTCCACGCAGCACCGACCTATAGCCAAACCAGTGGATGAAGGTATACCAATCCCCAATAGTGATACTGCACCATTACTGCCCTCAGCCGAAGTCCGGCCGCAGGCTCATACCTTCCATGGATGGAGCCCTGGCAGTCTGACGCATCGTCATACCAGTTTAGGTACCGAATTCTACCCATTTCGCCATAAACACGATGAATCAGATCATGAAACTGTGTCACCCCTATCGCCGGTTTCGTTCGCAAGCTTAAGGCGCTCGTCGATCACTGTTCCCTCGCCTTCACAATTAAGACGCGCAGCGACGATTAATGTGAAAATCCCCAATTTGAATCTCAAACGGCGGGCTACGGTTCACCCACCTATGGTCTCTGATATCCCTGATTATTTATTTTCTCCAACGGTGTACGACAACCAAACACCAGCCAAGCTACCTACCGCTAGGATGGATATTTTACAGGAGAGGATGGCGGCGGACGAGGACAAACAAAAACAAAAAGAACAAAAAGATAGTAAGACTAAGGATGATATTAGTGTACTGCCAGGGTATGACCCGGACGAATACATTAATAAACTATATGCAGGCGATGTTTCGGTTTCGCAGTACCCCGTATCGACCGCATCGTCGACTAGCTCGTCTAATCAGAGTTATGCGACCGCGCGGGAGAACCTCATCAGTGAAAGTGACAACGACAACGATTATGACGACGGTTTATTTGCGAGCGCTTACGATGTCATGGGTCAAACGAGGCCTGATTCGAATCTATCCAAATCTTCGCAGGGATTATTTGTTACGCCGACATCGTTATTGAATACATCACCGATATATGCGCACTCAACGGTCAAGGGTGATTCAAATGAGTTACGTGGGCTGCTATCGGCCTCAGGAACCTTGCCGTCGGAGGGGTCCTCATCATTAGAACGATCCTCCTCCGAAGGGTCATTATCGCCATTGTTGAGACCATCAACGCCATCATCGAGCGAGACCATTACTAAAGGGAATATTTTCCAGAGATTGAAGAAATCAAAGACAAAGACAAAGACTGACTCTCCGTCGCCTGAATTGGCGGCGACACCAAAGTCTCAAGACCCACAACTTGGTCATGTGAAATTCAATATCTCGGCCCCCACAACAACCCATGGCGTGTCTTCTTACACCACCAAAAGCCCGGAGGTAAATATATCCGAATCCGACGATAATGATGACAATAATGTTATAGATCAGGCGGCTGTGGCAGAAGTAGCTCAATCGATGTACAATCGTTCCTCTGAGATTCTAGCCGATGGTGCATACGAGCGACTAATGCGGCGGTGGAAATCGGCGAAACAATTCACCAGACAACAGACCAGGAACCGACGGAGGGTTGAGGGTGGCGCCTCGCAAGTTTGGCGATACTTGGGCCGCAAGACCCCCGGTGAAATCATACGGATTGAAAAGTTGTTGGTCTTGATCAAACACTCGGAGAGTCAATCATTGCCCGTATACTTCAACGACAGGGAGACTTCAACGGACACTCGGGTGCTGGAACGATGGAAGGAGTATATTGTAGTGGCCCGCGTGACGGGCGACTATGATACGCCGATTGTATTACAGCTTTATTCCAATCGAAAGATTTCGGCGGTAGAATCCGTTATGATGGAGGGGATTTCCAACGCCACAAAAACCAAAAACGGCACCTCGAATTCGAGCGGCCAGACCAAACGACTAAATGCATCTAGACCTGAATTCACCATCCAACTCAACCGCCATTTGTTGAATGTCAACCTTTATTCGTCGTTGGATAAGACGGTGGTGTTGTGGATGACGCAGCCGTCGGAACCTAGCAATAAAAACAACCTTAGTGATGAGGAGAAGCGAAAATGGGCCGAATCGCGTGAGAGACTGGGGACGGTGATTTATATCTTCAAGGGCCATACCGGGATCTCATCTTATAAATGGTTAGCTTTCTTTAACCAGATTCTGGGCCACGTGAAACGTCCTGGAGTGACTGTTCAAGTACCGGACTTGGGCGTTTACGTGGATTTGAAGATCCCGTGGGATAATTTGAAATCACTTGAACAGGTGATGAAACGGATGTTAAGCGCAGAAGACGATGACGATAACCTGCGCGTGCGGGGTTTTGGCATGAACGACGTTTTACACCATTATGTGATGATGAAGATCGTGTGGACGCTACACCGGTCGCCAGAGTTTAGGCCCACAATCGACAAATGGCTCCGAGAGGAAAAATTGGGATTCTGCTGGAAACGGTACGATCGGTTAGAATGGGTACAAAAATCTTATGATTATAAGGAAGTTAGGTCGAGCGAAACTATGACGCGGTGCTATGATTTACAATTGAGGGTCATCAAGTCTTCGCCGACGGAGGTCAATTACCCTAGTGAGGAAGGTACTGCCAATAATAACGGAATGAAAATGCCTGAACCTACCCCGATTGAGGGATATTTGCATCGATTAACCTCAACAAAGGGTAAATCAAAAGATCGATGGGGGAAGTTACACGCCAGGTTGCTCTACTTCTCCACGCATGATAATTTACTGTTTTTCGCGCGACCCTCACACATCACGCCGCCTTTAGAAACTCAGTACAAGGATGATGACTATTCTACCTCGGGTTTGAAAAACGATAATATACAGTTGATTCGACCTTTTCGGACTACCGGGGATGGACGTGACATTGCTTGGGTTCGGCGGCTAAGAAAGAAGGATTCCCAGGGTCTGGCGAAAATAATACCTTATGATCCTGAAAGTGAATTCTGGCACCGCGATAAATATGCGCTAAACAATATTAATCGACG
The DNA here is from genome assembly GCA_030560865.1 of Nadsonia starkeyi-henricii. Classification (NCBI taxonomy): domain Eukaryota; kingdom Fungi; phylum Ascomycota; class Dipodascomycetes; order Dipodascales; genus Nadsonia; species Nadsonia starkeyi-henricii. The sequence continues at coordinate 28,660 of JAKTWC010000076.1, forward strand.
GGTGACGCAGATCGTTAAGGCCGATGGGTTTGTTAATATGGAGGATATTTTATCGGTGCGGCCCGTACAGCGACAACGGTATACGACGGATGCGATGGTAGGTCATGGTAGTAACCAGCTGCACACCATGTATAGTATCCCCGAGGAACACGACACACATGACCTGGAGGAGGAGGAGGAGATAAACGAGTATGCGGACAATGAGGTATTTGAAATTGTCTTGACGAACAAGATGATCATAAGATTGCAAGCGGACAATGTGGAATGTCAACGAATTTGGGTTACCCGTCTAAAGGAACTAGTCGAATATTGGAAACGATTCATGGTTGAAGATTTGGCGCGTAAGATTGATTTGCGACTGCGCAATCTAACGCTATTAGGTATCAAGGAGGACTGTTATGCGCAATTTGGTGATTCGGCGCAAAAGTGGGAGACCGCCAGGGCCGATTCCGACCCCCAGTTATACAATATGGATGCTGTCTCATGGTCACGTAGTGTGGCCATGAAGGGGTTATTGTATGCTAAATCCAATAAACACGCTTCGTTCAAGCAGTACTATGGAGTATTGTGTCATGGCCATTTGATGATTTATTCTATGCACCGCCGGACGGCGTTGGGGATCTCGGTACCCAAGGTGGAATATCGTAAGTTCAGGACCATTGATCTGAGGGGTTGTTATACTTATTCGGGCAGTATCGCGCAGAGCGATCTATTATATTTGGATAATTCGGTTGACCGCAATGATCCGGGCGCTCATCGTGTGCCCAAGGTCTACGCTGATGGATGGCGGAGCAGCGAGGAGGAAATTAATCGGTGCTTTGTGTTATGGTTTGGTCGTAAGCGAGCTGTGACGGCTCTTAGCGGTCGTAGGAATGCCCATAATCAAACTAATACCAAGATTAAGGTGGTTAATCGACTAGGTGTGTTGGGCAATAGTATGGTGTTTCTTACAAGAGCCCGTGCTGAGAGGGATCTCTGGGTGAGTACATTGAACACCGAGATTGAGAAGGTGTTTGAACCAGATTATGATGATGTTTCCATTAGCTAGTATAAATAAATAAATAAATAAATAAGTGGTTAATATTAATGCCTTAGACACAACGTTCATTCGTGGGAGGGGCCGGGCGACTGGCATAAGTGCACCAACGTTGGGAGATGGGGGGAAAGGTTGTTTTTTTCGACGTCGCGAGATCGGTCGGGGAGATATCACCGAATCATCAACGACATATAAGTGTTTAGTATTCATTATTATTTATAACCCAGATAATAACCCAAAAATCACCGAATAAATTGCATTTTCAGTGAGATAACTTTATATAACTTCAAGATAAAGATATAAACTTGACAACAAACAACTACTTCTAAAAATCCACGATAACGACGGCAAATCAACAAGAAAAAAAATCAACGAGAAAAAATCAACGAAAAAATCAACGAAAACCTCAACGACGACAAATCATCAAAACGATCATCAAGACGACCATCAAAAACACCCATCAAGGCAACCATTAATAAAAGATCAACATAGCAAAAATGTACGTAAAGCAAGATTATCACAATAATCATCATCATAACAACCACCATAACCACAACGGGCATCATCACAGCTCGAACCACCACACTCATAACAACCACCATAACTACAATAACAATAACAACAATAACAATAACTACGACTATGACGATCGTTACTCCGAGGATCACCACCACCACCATCATCATTCTACTGAAGTTTCTGACTCCGACACTTCTGATGACGAAGATAACACCTGTCCGCTATGTTGTGAGGAATTTGATCTCTTTGATCGTGGGTTCAAGCCCTGTGCTTGCGGTTATCAGATCTGTCAATTCTGCTACAAGAACATTCGGGAGAACCCCGAACTTAACGGCAAATGTCCCGCTTGTCGTCGAACGTATGATGAAAAATTAGCCGAATATCAGACTATCACGCCCGAAGAGTGGAAACAGTATCAGATCAAAAAGGACGCTAAGGAGAAAAGACGTAAACAGAGGGAAAGAGAGATGAGAAAGGAGGTCATGGTTAGTGGGAATGGACTAGTGGGAACAACCAGTAATAATAGTAACAACAACAACAACAACAACAACAACAACAACAACAACAACAACAACAACAACAACAATAGTAATAACAATACCAGCAACAGTAATAACAATAACAATATTGGATCTAGTACTGCGGCCGCCTTGAATAGTATTGGTAGTGGCAATGCAGCCGCCGCCGCAGCCGCACTAAATGGTATCTTTGGCGGTCTAGGTATGGGCAAAGACGGTAGTGGGTCATACCGTAAACATTTAGCGGGCGTGCGAGTGATTCAGAAAAATTTAGTTTATGTGATCGGATATCAATCCAACAGTACCATCGATGAACTCGAAAAGATGTTGAGTAGTGAGGATTATTTCGGACGTTATGGTAAGATCAAGAAGATTGTGATCAATAAGCGGTTCAGTAATGGGCCTATTGGTAGTGGTGCTTCCGGTAATGGTAGTAATAGTAGTGGTGGGGCCACTAGTGGCGCGCCCAGTTTAGGTATCTACGTTACATATGTGCGCAAGGATGATGCCGCGAAATGTATTGCGGCGGTAGACGGGTCAGTTAATGACGATGGTAAATACCTGAGAGCCGCCTATGGTACTACCAAGTATTGCTCATCTTACCTCAAGGGCCAGACGTGTCCTAATCCCAATTGTATGTTTTTGCACGAACCGGGTGAGGAAGCCGATGGGTTCTATAACGGTAAGAATAGTGAGGCGAGTCATTTACATGCTGTCGCTGGTAGTCAAGTCCAGGCTGTAGTGGGTGCCCTTAATGGTAAGATTTCGCGTGAATTAAGTCCAATGCTGTTACACGCTAAATTAAACGGTGGTAATTTCGCTGTGGGTAGTCTATTATCAGGAAGTCCGTTGAATAGTAGTAATTTACATCTTTCACAGAATGGCGGGAGTCCGGTTGGTAATACGCTGCACGAGGAGGATCATAGTATTCCAGCTTTACCGGCCACTGCATCGTGGGGTAGTGGGTTGAACAAATCCTCACCACGCGTTGGGGGAGCTAAATTAGTTTTAGATGTATCTAGTTCATTAGCCAGTAGTAGTCCTGGTTCTGCGGCTGGTTCGGCCAGTCCTACCATTAATACGCCTTCGACCGCAAGTACAACTGCAAGTGCGACTTCGACTACAACTACCACGACTACTACGATTACGACTACGACTATGACTACGACTACTCCGGCCACGCCTAGTCCATCCACTACACCTACGCCTGTACCTGTGGCCACCAAGAAGGAAGAAATTATGATACCTAAACGGGCGTTGCCGTTGGCCCCTATGACGTCGCGACTAATTGAGGGTATTCTTAGCAATATGGAGGATAGATTTGGTGAACGGGTATCCAAGGGTAAGAAGAACAGTATTCGTATTAAGCCAGTTAGTGAATACGGGGTTAAGTTTGATTCTAGTCTATTTACGTCGGAGGAACTTGAGGAAATCGAGGGGTTACCTACGTTTTTCACGGTATTTGATCGGTTCCCGAATGATAGCGAGGGCTATAGTAATTATTGTTACGATTTATCCGATGATCTCCGTCCTTATAGTGATTTAATTGAGAAACGGGGGATGGATTTTGGCGTACGTAGCCGGGCCGTATTTGACCTTCAGGAAAACTTTGGTGAAGAAGGTAGCCGAGACGATGCTGATAACAACAATAATAATAATAATAATAATTCGCATGAATTAATTCAGGTTATTAATGGTAATACCATTTTAGAGGGTCTGGATCAGCAAACTAGTGGCCATTTAGGTAATCAGCTAAATCAAGCGAATTTGAATGTGAATGTGAATGCGAATATGAGCAGCCCAAGATCGAGTCAAATGGCCCACCAGGGAACGCCGCCCCCGGGTCTGAATAACGAATATGGACATGGGCAGATAAACGGTAGTGGCGGGCACGGTAGCGGGAGCAATAGTCAGGAGTTGTTGGCGCGGTTGATGAACGGTGGGCGATCGCGATAGAGTGTATAATAAGCATAAGAAGATATAAATTATAAATTATAAATTCTAAATTTCAAATAATAGTAGTAAATAGTAATAATAAGAATAAATAGTAATAATAATAATAATAGACATAATAATAGACACAAGAAACCCAAGACAAGGCTCAATGGGCTACCAAGTGAGCCGAGGCCTGCATAATCGCGGGTCGCGCTGATTCCAAGGCATCGGTCCGTTTCCCGGGGTGGGCGATCGTGGACGTATTTTTGTGGTGGGGGCTTCGCGTCGGTTTCGTGTCGGTTTCGTGTCGGGCGTGGTTAATGGGGAGGTGGGCTAGTAGGCTAGTGGGGAAGGTGACTTTATCAGGGTTTAAGGCGTACGTAGCTGCCGAGGTCGAACACACATTGGCCGACTGCGTGGCCAATGCGGTGCGTTGGCCTGGGCGGGTGGTGCAAGTCCTCGGTGGGCTTTTGTTTTTCGGGCGGGTTGTGACTCTGGCCATTAATGTGGTCTCCCGCAGAGAGCCAGTGGCCCAGAGGCTGTGGTCCCACAGCGCAGGCTCTTCTCTTCGCTTCTCCCGGCGACGGGGGCTGCAGCGTCAGCGGCAACTGCAGCAGCCGCTGCAACGCTCGCATCGCACCCTTCCGCGCCCTGCAGCCCGTCGTGGGCTGCGGTTTTTGCGTTTTTCGCGTTTTTTGCGTTTTTTTTAATTTCCTGCGTTTCTGCCGTCTTCTGGGCTCGTTTGGGCTCTTTTTGGGCTCTTTTTGGGCTCTTTTTGGGACTCCTTTGGGGGTTCCTCCCAGAGGACTCTTCCGCCCATCTTTTCTCGCTTTTCATCCTTCCGTCTTCCGCCCGTCGTTTTTCGTTTTTCGTTTTTCGTTTTTCGTTTTTCGTTTTTCGTGTTCTGACAGCGTTTTTGTTTCAACTTTCTTCCCACCGCGTTTTACACCGTTTTTACACCGTTTTTACACCGTTTTGCGCCCGCTGCCCTACCCACGTTTTTCCCCAGCTTCTTTCTCCCCTGTCACACACACTCCCCCGTCTATCTCCATTTTTGTCTCCATTTCAATCTATTTTAATCTCTTTTACGCCCCGCTATTGTTCCCCCTTTTATTCCCCTTTATTCCCCTTTTATTCCCCTTTTATTTCACCCGTCCTATCCCACTATCTCCCTCTTTTCTTCCGACCCGTGTCCGTCTCAGTCTCCCCCATTAATACCCCCAATGGACCCCAAAATGGTCTCGCGTCCGATAAACCACCACTTTGATAACGTGGTCACGGATAATAATCGTTCCAAGCCCCTATTCGAACCCGATCTGGCCCCGTCCATGCGTGATTTGCATCATCTCTCGCCGGATGTTATCACCCCGCCCTCGCGCTCGCTCTCGCTCTCGCCCTCACCCTTGCCCTTTCATCAAACCTCGCCGTTTAATGAATCGCTTACGAGCGACCAAATGCAACTACAACACCAAATGGAGTACCAACAGCTCCAACTACAACACCAAATGGAATTGCAACAGTTGCAGCAGCAACAGTATCATAATCAACAACAACAACAGCATCAATATAATAAGTATCAACTAGAGTTACATCATCAACAACAACAGCAACAACAACCCCAGGATGTTGTACCCAGTGTGATATCCGCCCTCAATTCTAATAATAATAACAACAACAACAATAATAATAATAATAATAATAATAACACGCTATCCTCAGATTACTTCTCATCCGCTATAGCCGAGTCAACACCCAGTAGTCGATCATTTAGTCCCCTTCATGAATTACCCATTAAGGAAGAAGTCGAAGAAGAAGAACGCGCGGCCATGGAAGATCTTAGACGCCAGTTAAAGAAAAAACAAATGTTGATTGACCATTTAATGGAATCCAGTAACGATTCTAAATTCTCAACCCTAACGGCGCGTGATTTCGTTAATAATAATAATAATAATAATAATAATAATAATAATATCTCGTCATTCAATTCGATGCCTCCACCACAACTTCCACCCTCACAGGTACTAACTTATTCATCCAGTACTAGCCCATTGCCACCCCAAACGCCATCCACGACGCCTCTACCCTTATTTAGCGGAATTAAGAATTCAGAAATTGAAAATATTGATGAAACTAGAAATTTATTACCCCCTTTACCCGAAAATCCCGTAACTCTGATATCGGCTACTGCTAATAATAATAATAATAATAATAATAATAATAATAATAATTCGGCTACTGCTGATACTACTACTACTACTATTACTACTACTACTACAACGCCCAACCAATTATCATCACCTACTAAAATCGATTCATTATCATCAACGCTATACAACACAAGTTTGGCATTCTCTCCCAAACCCACTTCATCTCAAAATGTACCTGCATCTATACTTTTGGGTGAATCCAACTACAACAAGGGTGATGTTGTGGTTAGCGGATTGACTTATCAATCGCTGACCCCAGTCTCCCAGAATTTCTCAAGCACCGATAATGAATCAACGTATACTGATGGTTTATTGATTCAAACCCCTCCTTTGACTCCAAGAAGTGTTTCCACCACCTCACGTCGTCCGGGGGTATCCACAACGATATCAGCACCTTTAATCGGTACTATGTCGCCCAATTACCCCCAATCGGGTGGTAATAGTAGTAATAATAACAATCATAGTAGTAATAATAATGGACTCTGTCGAAACTTCTCAGCGCCCATTATGCCTAAATTCGACCTGGAAGCACCCGTTGCGATAACTACAACGACAACGGCAACGACAACGACAACAGCGACGGCAGCTACAGCGAATTCTAATCTCCCGTATCAATGTCACACGGCGAACGCCATGAGTTTAACCACCGATTACGAAAGTGACGAAAGTAGTGTCGAACTCGATCCTGCCGCTTTTGAAGATAATACGCTTGGCGCGAGTAATCCTGAGACTTATCTTCAACGAAGCCAGACGACGAAGGAACGTAAGAAGTTAAAAATTAGGAAAAAGCATCTACATATCCCGCTAGCGGCCATGGGTTTGGATAATGTCTTATTACAAAATAGTTCCTCCGGGAGCAATAATAGTAGTTTGAATAATCTTAACGGACCCAATCTCGGATTTGTTAATACCATGCTCAACTACCATTCGGATCAGAACCACCCCAATAATCATCCTAATAATAATAATAATAACGATATTTACGAAAACATGCTGACTAGTGACGGTGAATTCTATAATGATTCCTACGGTAACAGTGGAACAACCAGCACCACTGCCACCACACCGTTGTCGTCCACGACCAATTTGTTCAAAAAGATCAGATCTAATATCAAACGAAGAGTATCAAGGGCGTCCAGTCTGAGCGCGCACGAGGCCCGGGAAAATTTTCATAACGATAGTATGGTCAATAACTCCAATTCTAATTCCAACCACTCTGGTCAAAACTCGACCAATAATCCCAGTAGTCATCGAAATAGTCTATCGGGATTAATCAGTCCCACTGTGATTTCACAGGTCAATAATGTGAGTAATGGTGCCATGACCCCAGTTGGGAATGGTGATTTGAAATCAATCAATCCCTCTGCGATTTCCACGCCCTTGTTATCACCGGCATTTTCGAATAATGGCCCTGGCCTTGAGGAGGATTTTACCATATTGTCCATTTCGACTTCAGCCTCGGCTGGTGGAGCTACTCCGCTTGATTCGATCAATAATTCGGCTTCTACTAGTGGTACTAATTTATCCTCATTGGCCACGGAGCGATTGCGCCATAATAATAATAATAATAACAACAATAATAATAATAATAACAGCAATGCGATGGTATTTGCCGAAGAGACCGAACCGTACGGGTACGGATACGATGAATCAATGATTTATGATCCTAATGATCATTTAAACCCCAACGACGATGGCGACGGACTCGGTGATGACGAACAGGAATTAAGTGATTATTTTGATCGTGCCATGATGGTAATTGATGCCGTTAAGCGTCGTAAATCCAAACGTAGGGAAACTAGGGTCAGTAGTGCGTCCACGCCTCCAGTTCCGATCAACATAAACATGACCACCTCGACAAATGTCACCACCCCGACAAACGGCATCACCCCGGTAAATGTCACCACCCCGACGAACGTCACCACCACCCCGACAAACGTCACCACTACCCCGACAAACGTCACCACCCCGGTAAACGTCACCACCCCGGTAAACGCCACTATGCCAGTTACTGTGTCAACCCCCAGTACAATACGACGAGGTAGTACGGAACCCGTACTGCCTACGATTATTGATGAAGTAATTTCGGCTGAGCCTACCCCCGCTCTCAACTCAGGTGATATGATCATCAGTCACCCGTTGGAAGTCATTGAGGATTTTATTTCATCGGATGGGTCATTAAACCACGTAGTTGGACCCATAGCAGATGGTGGTAGTGGTAGCGGTAGTAATGGTGGGTTGTCTGAATTTAATTATGATGAATACGCGTCATTGGCGCCCTCGTCAACTTCGGCTACTATTGTTCTTCATAAATTAACCATCCCCACGCTGGAAAATTCGCGTAATTTATCAATCAAGGAATTAGTTACGCAAATGACCGAATGTGAACGATTGGTTAAACTGACGCGCGATCAAATGGTGGCTAGTGGTTGGTATAATGATGAGAGTATCCGTAAGTGGGTCGCTGAGGGAAGGGTGGTTAAATTAAGTTGGATTAGTGTTATTGAAGCTAGAATGGCTAATGATTTGACTGTTGAGTAGTTGAATTATTCTTTTTTTCAGCCTTAACCCTCATCATTACCCTCCTCCTCGTCATTATATAAAATTTTGCATATTTTTTTCTTTTTTTTTCCCTTGTTTCTTTTTTTTTTGATACATGGTCTATATTTTTGTATTTTTGTTTATTTCTTTCTTTCTTCATTTAGATTTATAGAATATAGATGATAATAGAATATACGCTATACTACTGTTTTTTTTTCAACTATCGCGTTTCTTAAGAACTATTAAAAGTATAAGAAGGTTTATCCTAGCTATTAAAGTTGAGAAAATACCTTTGAGTATAGTTACGATTAGATGATGTTTTATTACCTGTAATTAAAAATGATTCCTCAATATCTTTCTATATAACTCCCATGACTACTAAGTCTTAGTCTTCTTGGTCGTCTTTGTCTTTTTGGACTTCTTCCGTTTCTTTAATTTGGCCTCCTTCCACCTCTTTTCCCTCTCCTCACGACTAATCAGCGTAATACTCATTTCATCACACCACGCCTTTAGCAAATTAACATCCACATCCAATCCGCCGTCTAGGGACACAAATCGATGAAAATCCTCAATTACCAAGGGTTCATAAATCAAGACCCTAGCCCACCATTCATCGGATGATTTTAATAAATCACAAAGTCTATTATAGATTAAATGTATATTATCTTGACGCGATTGCGCTAATTGAATCTCTTGACCCCTAGTGGCTTCTGCGGCGGCTAATACTAATTTCCCACGCTCACATTCTTCCAAGAATGCAATCATGGGCTCGCGACCGCCGCGCACGGGCTTGAATCCGTATCCGCTAATTTTGGCTCTTAATTGTGGCAGGGTAAGTTTGGAGAAATCAGGCATGGTCAGTGGGTGAGTAGTAGTAGACGATAATGGTGATGATAATGGTGATGGTGATTTATCGTAATCGTTATTCGCCGCCGAATCCTTATCAACGGGATCTTCGACCACCACAGCCACCCCCGGCGTATTGATATACTCCAACGGGGGTAAGATATGTACTTGTTGTTGTCGTGTGTTACTACTACTACTACTACTAAGCGATCGGACTGGAGTCGAAGATGAAGATACGCCCATATTCGATATACTACCCGTATTTAGACCCTTGTCTGCGTGTACTTGGATGATTTCAAGGGCCTCGTCGTCTTCGGAATCACTAATTATGCTGAAGGTCTCGATGTCGGTTTTTGGTTGAGGTCTCTTGTCCTGTGAGCCCAGGGGTGGTGGCCGCGTGGGTGAACTGGATTCTAACGTGATAATCGATGTCTCGGTTGGTTGGTTTGTTTCGTCGATTGTTTCCCCAATTGCTTCATAAGGTCTTTGGGGGCTGGGAATTGGAAGGCCACCTGGCCGGAAAACCCCCGTAAAGTAATGTTGCGATAGGGCCGGTTGTGATTGTGATGACTTGTTAGGCGATGACGATATCGTCAGCGCTGTGTTGTTGCTATCAGTATCGTGAGAATCGTTAGTAGTTTCAGGCCGGATCAGGTCAGACTCCACAAATGACATCTCGCTGTCCTCAATATAGCTGGATAAAAACACACTAGCGGTATTATTACTCTTTTCTACACGAATGGGCGAGTGTCGAAGTTTCTGTGATGGCCAAAGGGGTGATAGTGTCATTGACGGTCCCTGGGGTGTTTTTAGCGTCATAGCCTTTCGCGTAGGTGAAGACATTAACTCGGTTGGTTGGTTTGTCTCTGTCTGGTATAAAACTGTTGTAATTCTCTTAGAGGGTGAAGACATTGGCTCTGGTGGTTGGTTTATTACGAGAATATTTGGAATCGCCAGATCATCGTTAGGTAATGACACTAGCTCCGAAGGTTGATCCCCATCTTCACATACTTCTCCCATTCCTTTGTCATTGATCAAATCATCTTCAAAGTCTTTGGCTGATTCGTACCTTTGGCTGGTTTCCGAAACTTGCGATTTTTCTTCCAGAGCTATTATAATTTCGAAATCGGAGTTTGCTTTATTATTCCATGGTTTCTCCTCTTGTATATCTATAGTATTGGTTTTGGATAGTATTGTGGGGGGTTCTGAGGGCTTAAGTTCGTCCATAATTAGAACTTCATCATTAATAACCAAAGGTGTATTTATTTCATTAACTGTAGAAACATTTACTTCCTCCACTTCGTCAGAGAGAAATCTGTCATCATCACCCATGGGATCATGCAGTAAATGCGCATCCTCCATAGTAAATCCCCTAGGAAATTGCGAAGCCACAGCCCATAGTTTCGATTTACGAAATCCATCTTTCACGATACGCTCCTTTCGTTTTAGAAAATCGTCATCCTCAATCGTAGTAGTAAATTCACTTAATAAATCAACGTAGCGACTTAGTTCAGGTCTATTGGCATAATTTAGGTAGTCGGGGTGGTTGCACGGGAAGCGAACACCCAAATTTCGAACTAATCGATGACCGTCCCGAGGAGAAATCAGTTTAGAGCCCCATTCTACCTTAGTAGTAGTAGCAGTAGTTGATAGCATTTCACCGTTTTGCAGACTATCGATTAGGGCTTGTCGTTTAAGTCCACTGGCCTGTTTCCGACGGATAGCCGTGATCTGATTTACTAACTTGACTTTAACCTTTTTACCAGAGAATTTAGATATTATATCGCTATCCTCAATATCGGAACTGGAGAGAATACCTATTTTTTGAGCTGCCGCCGCTCGACCCGTGATAGTCTTGAGATCAGATAAGAGGTTTAAAGTAGTGGGTTTAGGCACAGCCTTTCTTTCCTTTCTTACAGCTGGGGTTTTTTTATCAGTTGGCTTTTTAGCTGCCGGTGTCTTCTTCACAGGGGCCTTCTTCACAGGGGCCTTCTTCACAGGGGCCTTCTTCACAGGGGCCTTCTTCACAGGGGCCTTCTTCACAGGGTTTGGCTTCACCTCGGAGGAATCCTGGAAGGCGAATCTATGTATAATGGCCGCCTGAGACGTTTGATGATCCAGATCATCCAATAACCCCTGGACCTGAGTACTGAGAAACGGCGGATACTCGTACACATCATTATCATCATCATAATTGACCGGTTGATCTACCACTTTTTGACCCTGGGATATCTGATCCCGGAATTCTCGCTTGTGGTTGAGAATTGGTTCATCGTCCATATCCGAGGTACTGTGCTTATATCCACCTGGTATGGCGGCTCATAAAACGCAATTTTTGTTCAAACTGGCCTGTATTTTGGCTCTTTTGAGTGGCTTTTGGGGGTTAATATTACCGTTTTTGGTGATAATTGGGCCCCGAATCTCTCTCTGTGTCCGTCTCGCAGATAAAGAAATCGTATTGCATTTTGTAAATATTTGTATGTTATTCTCGATTTGTGGGTTTTTGGATTCAATTGCCATTCTGAGATATTCAGTACCGCCGTGCCTGTATCTACGCGGACGTCGCGTGGACCGACGCCAAAAAAAACTGGGTAATTAAGGCCCAAAAGGCGCGGGTGGAAGACGCGTTTTACACCCGGGAAATGTACAGAACGTGTTTGCAGCCTTTAGATTTGTTTATACGGCGTCGGTCGAAAAATAGATACCTTTTTTCGGATAATACAACCCCCCCTCTCTCCTCCCCGAAAAAATAATACAATAATGATAGAGGAAATTACTCAGTCGGTATCTGAAAATAAAGAAATGCCACAAAATTTGCCATCGGAGGTTATATCCGAAGAAACTGAACAGTCGCTCAAGGTTGAGGATGAGGTTAAGGATGAGGATGAGAAGGCAGAGTCCAGTAAGGAAGACGAAGCCATTGAATCTAATAATGAGGAAGAATCCTCAGAGTCTAATAGGAAGCTCCGTAAACGAAAGCCTGTGGTATCAGCTGCTGAATCAAAGGATGCAAAAGCCGATGGTGAGCCCGTACAAAAGAAATCTCGATCGGAAATCTTAAAGGAAAAACGTGATCTGGAAAAGGAGAAGAAGGAGGCCGAAAGATTGCAGCGTGAGGCCGAGCGTGAAGAGGAACGTGTAAAGCGTGAATTGGTCAAGGAAGAGGAAAGACGCCGAAAGGAAGAAGAACGTTTAGCGCGAGAAGATGAAAAGAAACAACGTGATCAAGCTAAGGAGGAAGAAAAGCGGTTAAAGGCTCAGCAACGTGAAGATGAAAAGCGTAAACGGGATCAGGAAAAAGAGGAGGAGAAGAAGAAGAAAGACGACGAAAAGCGACAAAAGGATCTAGAACGGGAACAACTGGTAAGTTTACTTTAAGAGGGGGTTTTGTTTATTATTATTACAAATACTAACTGAATTGGGTCAAATAGAGAATACTAAAAGAGTCTGAAAAGGAAGAAAAGCGAAAGCAACGAGAACAGGCCAAGGAAGATGAAAGGCGTAAAAAGGAGGAAGAAATAGCTTCCAAGGAAAGGGTAAGTACAAATAATTAAGACCAAAACAGTCGAATATTAAACTAACAGTCTCTTAGCAACAAAAACGAATTGCTAGTTTCTTTTCCGTCAAGCCTGAGAAGAAGGATCCCGTAGTAGCCAAAGTATATGAGGAAAAGGTAGTATCCGATTTTGACAAATGTTTTCTGCCCTTCTACGTCAAGGCAGATGCTAAGATGTATCCGCTGTCTAAATTTTTTCCTACCCCCACTACGATACCAATCGATGACCCCACCACTAGCACAACAACAACAGAGCCTGATATAAAAATATGGTTCGGAACCAAACGGAAGCCCCGTGGATATACACCCCAACACACCGCGCTCTCTGTAGTTAATATGATCAACCAAATCGACAATCTCGAAGAAAAAGAAGATGAGATCATAATGGCCTTATCGGCGATTCCATACAAGGTTTTACAGTTTGTTGAGGACATTCGACCCCCTTATATGGGAACGTTTTCGCGCCAACGGCCCGGCGGTCTGAATCCCACCAATCCTTACTTCACGGACGATCCTAAAATTAACTACGATTATGACTCCGAGGTCGAGTGGGTGGAGGAAGATGAAGATGGTGAAGACCTGGACGGTGAGGATGATGATGATGATATTATGGATGAGGAAGATGATGATTTGGATGAATTCTTAGAGCGTGAAGACGGTGGTGTCGTGGGTGGGACGGCTAATGGTAATGGCAACAACGGAAATTCGCGGCGTATGATGATTGGACCTTTAGTGCCTGTGACGGAATGGAATGATGGCACTAAGCCAGAATTATTCAAGCCCTTTCAATTGGAGGTCTTGTCACATTTATTACCGGTGTCAATTGATCCACTTCACGATTACTGGGTTGTCAAGGTGGGTGACGACGAGCCCATGGACAACGAGGGTGACGACAGGCCCATGAACAACAAGGGTGATAAGAAGACTGGAGAAGCTAAAACGACGGTATTGAACGGTATTTCACCCGAGGCCGGTGATGATCATCAACCCGCTAAGACGCCCGCCAAACGTAAACCCAAGGCTAAGAAGGTCAAGACGGAGGAGGAGGAGTCAAAAATCGAGACAACAACAAAAGATAAGATTACTACTGCTAAATCCAAAAAGGCAACAAAAGATAAGGTTGGCTCTCCAGCGGGTACCAAATCCACAAAGTCCAAAAGAGCCACTGCTAGTCCGACGATACCAGAGGGCGATTCCAATCATACCGAAAAGCGACCCCCTGCTAAAATCGTAGGCGATGACACCATACGGCCCTTTCTCAAAATGGTACAAAAGAGCGACATGAACCAAATCCTTCTGGTTGAGATTCTTAAGAAGGAGTTTCCTAGTATATCCAAGGAAGTTATTCGAAATACGTTACGTGAACTAGCTTCGCGTGTGGGCGCAAAGGAGGCTGATAAAATTTGGATAGTCAATGAAACTACTTGGGCGAAATATTTTAGTGAGACGGAATAAATGAGTAAATAAATAAATGTATATAGATAGATAGATGAAAGTTTGTTCGTTTGTTTGTTTGTTTTTTCTTTCTTGCTTTCTTTTTAATGCGGGGTGTTTAATTTATTATTTATATACATATACCAGAATTTTTATTACTATTATTATTATTATTATTACTGACGAGCCTGATCAGCGAGATTATCGACAAATGTGAGCGCGGATAATGCAAATTTCTTAAGATCGGTCTCCGAAACCGCGGTGATAAGAGTTGGATCCAGAACTAAATTAGCTTCAGTGGCCCGGCCCCCGAGGGCACCGCCCTCAGTCACCACGTATTGCAGTAGATGACCCTCAAATTCAAAATCGATCTGTCGACGGTACTTCATAGTCTCATAGACGTATTTAACCTTACGTCTCTTGTTGCTGCGGGTAGTTGTAGTTGTGGATTCGGTAGATTCGGCCAATTTATCAGCTGTAGTGGTCGGATGAATTTGAGATTCATTAATTTCTATTTCCAAAAAATTGGGGATCCGGATTTTCTTCTCTGATGAAAAATCCAATTCACAATCGTTAAGGAAGCGATGAATGCCCACTTGGCTAAAATCGACAGCGGTGGTATTGGTCATAGCCAGTTTCAAATCACAGGGTTGATCTGGCATTGAGAGCACGGTGGATGATTCCTGGTTTAGAGTGACGATTTGCGCCGCGGTGATATCACCCTGGTCGAATTCATCAAGTGGGATCCACATCTCAACGGGGGGTGCGGTCTCACATTCATCAATTGCCCCATGGAAAGGATCTGGCACGAATGATAATTGAACCATGTAGTCGTGATAATCTTGTCCAATGATATTGCTGTTGTCACCACCATCAAGGTCCATATCGGTATTGTTATACAGCGAGAGCTGGTTGACCGTTTGATTGAGATAAGGGAGTGTGGTGATAAAGGTACGTTTGGCCTTGGCTTGTACGCCCGTTGGGGTCTCATGGGTGTTGTTCAATTCGCTTTGAAGCTTTTGTTGTAATTTACCTCGACTGCCCTTACTGGGTGTATGGTGGAGTAAAGAGCCAAAGGTGGCCGTGTAGGTAATAGTTTGAGCGGGGTCCTGGCTGAGTTGAGCGTAGCGGCCTTGGTTGACGGACAAAATAGTGCCCTGAAGCGATTTGTACAACCAATCAACCTTATCCTGAATGATTGATTTCTTAAGATCCGATTCGATCTCGTTATGTTTATGGGGGGTAGATGAAGATGATAATGATGATAATGAGGGTGATGAGGGTGATGACGAAAAGACATCAATGAGTCCACCAAGGCCAGATGTGGTAGAATCATTACTAGCTTCAGTCGACATGGAGGCACTCGATTCGGCATCTATCAGGTCGCTAACGTTGACTTCAGGTGTAACACTAGCCATAATATCAACTATGGACGTATTAGCCTCTACGCTATATTGGGCCCTGTGTACTCGGCCCTCCTTAGTTGTATCCCCCATTATATCCTTCAAGGTAGTATTATTTGATGCTTGACGAATATGACGCCATCTAGTCCATTCCTTAGCACGAAGGTACCAGGGCAATTGGTCATCGACGGGCATACGGAAGAATGCAGCAGACTGTTGATGATTAGGGTCCATGTCATAAACAAAGGCCTCAGGATGACGACGACGCCCAAAACAAAGACAGGTAACAAGATAACGTAAGACGTGATCGAGCTTTTCAGCATTAATGGCATGAGCGACTAAAGTCTGGGGGATACTACGGTCCAAGTAAACATGGGATTGTTTCTCAATGGCGGTGAAGGGGATAGCATCCAAGTCTACTAAATGGCGTAAAGTCGCTAAATCTAGTTCACGTACGGCGGCATTTGTGATAATTTGAGATAATGAGGCTTCAACGTAGGTCAGGGTCTTGAACGGGGACCTCACGTGAATGCCAATTGTGTTTGTGTTATTGTTGTTGTTACCATCTTTGTTATTACCTCTGGGATCTTCACCACCGGTTTGGACCGAGATCATAGCACCGTTAGTAGTCCATTTATCAATCAAGGCACCGTAATCGGTAAGCACCAAGAACAGATCACGCATGGTTAGCGGTAAGAATCGATCGACCATAAAATCCGATTCGGCGGCAATAGTCTTAGATTTAGTGATCCCCCACATTTTATTAAGGATGAAATCCACAATAGCGGTTTTCTTGAATTTGGAGAAACCAACACTCTTACGTAGTGCGGCATCAGCGTATTTAATCCCAAATTCCCTCAACTGCGATGCCGTAAATGCCTGATTCAAATCGGCAGCCATTTGATCGTATCGATTGACGGAAACCACCATATTTCCTGTATTAGACCCATGACTGAATGGTTTCATATAAGCGATAGAATCAACAGCTGAATCGTGTGACTCCGGTGTAGAATAAACCATTAAATTTTTCCGACGATTGGCTAAATCTTGCGTAACGAATTTAGGTGATTTAGTCTTAGTTCGCGATTTTGATGAGTTTTTGGAGTTGGAATTAAGGTTGATATTATTATTATGTTTCCCCGTGAGTAAGTCTAAGCTAGGATTGTTCATATTTGACGACGATTTAGACTTGTCGTTATCATTGTGAAAGTAGTTGGGCACTCTTCGGTACATTCCCGTACGTTCGGGGGATAAAATCACGATTTCCTGATCCGGGGGTGCTAACTTCTTACCCCTAGAGGGTTTTTCAAGAGATTCTTCTAATAAGCCGGACTTATCCCCGGACTTGTCCGGAGTTGATTCTATAATACTACTATGACTACTAGTAGCTGTAGTTGAGTTGTAACGTTTATTATTATTGCTATTATTATGGGCGTTGAGATGAGCCACCACAGCCCCCAACTCAAGGGGCATAGGACCCTGGAGAGAACCTGTAACCACCCGTGACCTTAGAAGACGATTCATGATGATCTAAAATATTAAGATCTAGAAGGCTAGCTTAGGAATATGAATATATAAGGTGAGTTCTACTATGAGATGATGCCGCTTTAGACCGAATGGACGGCGAACTTTTTTTTTTCATTTTCGTATTCCCAGTCCGCGGGCTATGAGCCCATAGATTAGATCTGATCTGACGGCGTTTGGCGGTATTATGGGGGTATTACGGGGGTATTGTTATATATGGAAAGAATGTGAGTATTATTTAGAAGAGAGCCTTCTTCAGGGGATAGCGTTCTCAAGAAGATAGCTTTCCAAACTGTCGACGATCCACATGCGTGAACCCGTCGAGACTCTGGATTGGATTGGTTCGGATCGTAGCTGGTGAATCAGATAATCCGACGCGAACCGTAGTGGAGCAGATTACGTTTGGCAGATAGCAAGTGATGATATTTTTTGAGTGACAGTTGCGATAAACTAACGAGATCTAAATAAGTAGCAATAGTGGTCGATCTATATATATATATATATATATATATATTCTCTCTTTACTGGCCAAGATCTTAATCAGAAACGACCGAAACGACCGAAACGACCCGTCTTACGTAAGAGGGATTTTTGGGTGGTTATATATCTATTATACATATCTACGGATAAACCACTCGCCGAGGCTTTCTTTCATCCTCCGCTAAACTACAGACCACAAGAAAAAAGGAAATGCCTAATTTTGAATTTGATCTCACTCCATTAAAACTGGTGGGCTTGCCCAAATCGGCGCATGAACTTATTGAATCAGCCGACGCGCTAATCGAGAACATTACGGTGAAATGGTCCAAGGGCAAGATGTATCACGCTCACTCGAAGGACAAGGTACAGATGTACCACACCAAACTTTACGGTGAACCCTGGATGGCCCGTGTGTCTTATCATGATGCGTCTACTATGCCCTTTGAATGGTTTGCTAGGGGACTTATTGGCGCTGAGCGGAATACATCGCCTAGCGTTTCGCCCGGTGACGAATGGATTATTGAGGATAAATACGCCCATACGCGTAATGAAATGGAATATATTACCCCGTTGGCTAAATGGAACTCGGTAGAAATTGATCAGATGGCCGGATATGAAGCTGCGGTTAAAAGTCATGGTAAGGCATTTTTGGATCAATGGCAGTGTGTACAAGTTCATTATGATTTCCCTGGACCGTTGGCCGTTAGAGAGTTTGGTGAATACGTGTATATCAGAAAGCCCGAGGTGGACCCAGCTAGTGGTGATTTAACTATGTTTGTAATTTCCTTAGTGGCTGATGTGCCCATGAGTGAACCCGGTTTGGTTCACGGGGTTTACACGTCCATTGAACGAGTTAGATGGATTAAGGCGGATAATAAAGTAGAATGGAAGATGGCCACGGTTAGTGATGCTAAGGGGAATGTACCCCGATGGATTCAGAATGCCACGATTGCCAATAGTGTAGCGGCGGATGTACCAAGTTATTTCAATTGGGTAAGGGCTAAGAAGTGGTAAGGGGAAGGTGATTAGGAAGGTTAGTATAAAACGATAGACGAGTATTTGTAGTAAGATACAATAAAGGACGATGAGATATGAGAAAAGACAATAAGATACGAGAAAAGACAATAAGATACGAGAAAAAACAATGGACTACAATAAGATACAATAAGTTACAATAAAAGGCAATAAAATGCAATAAAAGAGAGTAAAACACAGTAAAGGGCAATAGAATACAGTAAAGTGCAATAAAATACAGCAAAATACAGTAAAGGACAATAAAATATAGCAAAATACAAGATCCGTAGGCTGAAGTCCGACGGCGGCCAGCGACTTATAGTGCGTCGTAGTGCGTTATAGTGCGTTATAGTGCGTTGCTGGTACGCATGACTCAGCACCCACTATGCACCAACCCGGCGGGCCTCAACCTTCAGCTGTCAACGGCCAACCGTCGCTCAACCGTTCCGCATCCTCGTTTCGCTTCCACCTGGCCCGTCTTGTTTTATATATTTCACCTCGTCTCGTCTCCCCGGCCCTGTTCTTTGCTTCTTTCTCGGTACCCTGTCTCCATTCCTCGCCCTGACGCCCCTGCTACACGTCCCCCGAGAACTGCCATCCATCTATCTATCTATATATATATATATATATATATATACTTATATACATACATACCCAGGCTGCTGGCGCTATTCCCTTAGTCATATCTTTTTTTGGGCCACCCTTCCTCGACTCTTTTCCACCTTTTGCCACCCTCTTATCCCCTCTTATCCCCTCTTATCCCCTGTTAAACCCTCTTAAACTCTCCCGCTCTAGAGTTATCGGTCTCGTTTCATAGGCCGCCGTTTTCTAAACTCCCTTTATTTCTACTTTCAAAAGTTTATTTTTTACTTTTTTTTTGTCCCGTCAATCTACATTTCTTTATTTCCTTGTTCCCTTAGTTCCTATTTACCATGAACGCTGCTGCTGTGCCTATCGATATTCGTCGCTCGTCGACCCAATACTCGCAGCCCCAACGTTTTCGCCGTGAATCAGTCGCCCATTCTCAAGGTATGGGTGGTATTTCATGGGGTGGTGTTTCCGTCGGATCTTGGTTACGTGATGAGTAAGTTGTTTTTTTTAGTCTGGTTTTATTCCTTTTACTTTTTTTCTTTCCCTTTTTATTTTCCTTTTTCTTTTATTTTATTATACTCTGTCGTTTATTTCCTATTCTAACTTCCATTTAGGGTAATGTTACAACCCTCCGTTAACCAAACCTTCAATTTTAATCAATCCGCTAATAATCACATGAGTGTTTCGCCTAATATTCATTCATCATCGTATCTGCCAGCATTAGAGGCCGATTTCTGTAAAGATTATTCATGTTGTGGTCAGTTACTGCCTACGCTACATGATTTACTAAGGCATTATGAAGAGTCGCATATCTCGCCCTCACCACCCCCGCCTAATGATAATAACAATAATCATAATAATCAGAATAATCATAATAACAATAACAACAATAATCATCATAATCATTTACATCCCAATTCCGCACACAATCATAATCATTCTACGTCTATGAACATCAATCATAATTTGGTAAACCCTCAATCCACTACTAATAACAATAACAACAACAATAATAATAATCATAATAACAACCATAATAATAATAACAATAACAACACATATACTAATTCGCCACTTAATCCGGCACCGGCTTCTTCATTGTTGGGTACTAACTCGCTATCGCAGCAATTGCATAATGGCTCGTTCCGGAACGGAAGTAACGGCAACATAACGTCGATGAATTTAAATCCTAATAGTCTTGGTCACAATAACAATAATCAGAATAACAACAATAATAATAATAACAATAACAATAGTTATGGGTCCCAGGGACATGGTCATCCTACGACGTCAATATCCACTACGGAGGTATTTTTACCAAACAACCAAAATCATAATCAAAATCATAATCAAAATCATAATCAGGATAATAATAATCAGAATAACAACAATAATCATCACCAGAATAATAACCAAAACAATAATCAAAACAATAATCATAATCAAAATCAAAATCAAAATCATCACGATAACAATAATAATAATAATAATAATCACAACAACAATAATCACAATCACAATCAAAATGATCATCCCTTAAATGCCATGTCCGCTATATCCGCCATTTCCGTCGCCGCTGCTGCTGCCGCCGCCGGAACCACAACCGCCAACCCTGATCCCTCCGCTGTGGCTGCCGCTGCCGCCGCTGTTATGATGGATGAAGACGAAGAAATGTGTATTGATGATCCCGCGCGTCATTTATACGTAATGGAGATTGACGAACATAAACCATTTAAATGTCCTGTGATTGGTTGTGATAAAACGTACAAGAATCAAAATGGTCTAAAGTATCATCGTTTGCATGGTCATCAAAATCAAACATTGCATTTGAATGAAGACGGTACCTATAGTATTATTGACCCCTTGTCGAATTTACCCTATGATGGTTCAATGGCCTTGGAAAAGGATAAACCCTATAGATGCGAGATTTGTGGTAAGAGGTATAAGAATTTGAATGGGTTGAAGTATCATCGTGGTCATTCAACGCATTAAGTCACTTTGGGTCTGATTCGTCTATGTCCTCCTTAGTCTATGATTTCCTCCTTTTAAAAAATACTTGATCATAGTTCTTGATTTGTTGTCTTGTTTATCTTTTTCTCCCTCTTTCTCTTTCCCCCCTTCTTGTCTGGTTTTTTTATATTCTTTTTTTTCATTTTATTTGCTTTTGCTTATTTGTTGATTCTCTTTTTGGTTTAATTTCCCCCCTTGCTTGTACTCTGTTTCCATTTTATTTTTGTCTATCCTAGCTTTGTAATTTTTGTCCTTTTTGTATCTTTTCTACCTTTATCTTTTTATCTTTTTATGTCTGTGTATTATCTTACTTTATCTTGTCATCTTTTTCCCCTTTTTTTTCCTTCGTTTCATTCGCTTTTTATTTTTCTTTTATACTTGTCAATTTATATTTTTTCTATTTTAAACGTTTCAAAAAAAAACTAGGTGTGTATTTATCTATATTTTTAAAGAAAAAGAAAGTGATTTTTAATTTTCTAGTTTAGTTTTCAATAATTAGTTCATTCTTAACAATTACAGTTGGGAAGTTGTAATAAGAAATATCCAATATTATTATTGGTACATAAACTCCACAGATAATTAACAATAACCCCCTCGACCCAAGAGCCCAAGGCCAACCAAACCTTCCCCAGCAACAATCATACTAATCTCAATCAAAAAAAAAAAGACCAGTATCTCGCTGGGGGGAGGTGGGGGGGGGAGGGACAATGTGGTGGGGTGTGGGGAGGTGTGTGTGGGGGAGGAAGCGTGGGGAGGATTTCAATATAACCCCAGAGCATTAAATTCAAGAATACCCACCAAGCCCACAAACTATATATAGCAAACCTGCTATTTAACTCCCAAACACACAAAACCTAAAACCTAAAACCTAAAATTAAAAAACAATTAAAATAATAAAACGTCATCACCACATCACCCATCACCATTGCAGTGGTTATCTAATCTCATCGCCGTTTTAATTTACTTTTCCCCGTTTTAGGGAGATAATAGCAGCAGCAGCGGCGGCAGCGTGGAGGCTAATTATTAAAGTTAGAGTTTGAGCCCTGTGTGTGTGGGTGTATATATGTGTGTGGGTGTATATGTGTGTGTGTGTATATATGTGTGTGTATGTGCTGTGTAGTGTATAGTATATGTGGGCTCCGGGATATGTACGCAGCCTAATCTTGTCCAGGAACCGCGACGACGGGGGACTACCCGTTTGGGGAGCCAGGCACCGAGAAACTCGGAACTTGGAACTCGGGACTGGGAACTTGGCACTGGGAACTTGGCACTGGGAACAAGGACCCTGAAACGGCCACTTGGTGGTGGTTGGTTGGCATTATGCGCCACCTACCGTTTTTCACTTTTTCAGATTGCGGCGGGAGCTGCAAAGCGAGTGGGTATGCGTGTGCGATGAAGTTCCAAGTAGCTGCGATACCCTGCTGACGATGATGATGGTGATGCTGTTATGGCCTGGATTGTATCTATTATGTTATCACTAATGGGGCCTCGTTGTCGCTTTCCTTGTTGTAGTTGTCGTTGTCGTTGTCGTTGTAGTTTTATTTTTCGCTATTGTGATCGATATCGTTGTCGCTGTCCCCATCGTTGTGGCTCTTTTTGCTATCTCTACTCTATAATTGATTGGCCTACTACGATTGACTAATTAAATTCTTAAACCTAAGCTTCCTTGATAATCTTCCATAAATTTTCACTTTAATATTAGTTTTTTTCCTCAACCTCGGTAAACTTTGCCAAACACAGTCTTGAGTTTCCTATCTAACAATAATAAATAATAGCTATATTTTTCTCCTTAACGTTACCGTCTTGTCCATTTCTGTCTACCATCGTTGAACTTATGCGATGCCTGCCTATAGGACAAAATCCCAATGCGATCGTTGATTGGCCATCCCCCTGTCCTCATCCCTAAACAAGGGCTTAACCTCGGTAATGGCCCGCAGATAACTTGAAGATAAAAAACCAATATATATACCCTATTCTAAAATTATACTAACTCACTGATCATGAATTGAACCAGATAAACGCTCACTCACCCGTTTATTTATCACACACGATTGCCTCAAAACATCCTCCTGAGTGCCGATCTAAGTTCAGATCTTGTTGTAGTGTGTGTGTATGTGGGCTTATGCGTGTGCGTGTGCGTGTGGGATCGATCAATGCACCAATAAATGCAAGATCCCGCCGCAAGCTAGGGCTCTACCAAAGCCCGAAAAAGAATCCCAAGCGACTAAAGTTATTGATTTTCCAGCGGCCCATGATTCATGCCCATCGACCGAAAAATAAAAAATAGAAATTAAAAAATGAAAAATGAAAAAAACTAAAAAAAGTTAAGGGCAAACATATACACCACAAAGATGATTGTCTCCCCGCCCCTATTGAAATACATGCCTGTGCCTATACTTGATGTACACCTACGTAATTCGCATACATATACATATAAGTATTCCTCCTACATGGATTGAATTCAGCGCGCGCGCCTAGGCAGTGGCAGATCTTGTCGTTGTTGTTTTTTATAATATCTTCATATCATTTATCTTTGTTTGGAAATTTAAGGTTTTATTTGGCTCCGTTCCTCTGTGGGTGGGGGAGGGGATACAGCAGACTTTTTACAGTAGACTTTTTGTATATATACGGTAGACTTTTCGTATATAAAAAGAATCAATTTGTTGAATTTTAAATGTAGATGTGTAATCAGTACAGCTAAGTGGGGTAGCTAATACTTGATCTTGCTGCCGTGGCCACCACATATAAAATATTGAAAAAAACCAACCAGGGGAATTCATAATAAAACACCTCGGTTTTAACCATATTCCATTTTACTCTCCATAAAAATAATCCTTGAGGTTTAACAGCTCCTACATTGTTCTCTTTTCTCTTTTTTTAAAACTTTACTTTCGGAAGAGCATGCTCACTCCAAAATACGTTTTCCTCGTTATTTTGGACCTTTGTATATCCTTTCTGGCCTCGGTGAATATTCCAACACCGCCATTTTAGCATATATCAATAATTATTATTCTTTTGCTCTGTGAGCTATAGATATGAAATCAATTCAATTTTTTATAAATATCTTTTAGGGATAAAAAGGGCTCTATTCATTTTTCTTTTTCTTTTATGAGAGTAACGCATCTCAGCTTATAATCTAATCTAAACGTATTCCAGAATTATCTTAATATACTAAACTCTCAATTGAATACATCTTTTAAAGACTATGTGTAATAAAAGCAAACTGAACGTCTTTTTTTCTTTTCTTTTTTTTGGTTTCTTTATCCGCACTCACTCACTCACTCACTCACTCACTCACTCACATGTAGGCCGTTGTGAATGTCAATAATAACCCTTGATTTACATAGGCGAATTAATAGTTATTCATTATCTCTTCTCATTCATATTTAAAATCCTCATTATATCCTCCCGTAAATCAATTCTTTTTTTTTCCTTTTTTTTTGGAATTAAAAATCTCTTTTGGCTTCTTCAAGCCAAGTATTTACATTTTATGATAAATTTTGGGCAAGATCTACTTAACTAAAAAAAAGAAATAAAGAAATGAAGAAATGAAGAAATTGGTTTTTAAAGTATATTGCTATTATCTACACCGATCAATCGAGATGATATTATCGTCTTAAGCCTTCTTAAATACTCAAAATGCAACACAGGCTTAATACAACCCCGAATATATTGTTTTGCATTGTACAATGCACATTATCCACTTTGGGAATTTCCTCCTCTCCCACCCGATAAATACAATTCATTTTGTTTTTACGTAATCGGGCCAATCAGGAGGAGTATTGAAAGTTTTCAAGAGATGTGAAATATATTGTCCACGCTTGTAGTAGTAGTACTACTACTATGAAGTTTTCTTAAAGAAAAAATATATATATATATGACAGATTTAAGATTGCTTCTTTTTTAAAAAAAACGAGTAAACAGCTAATTTATAAAAAGACATACTTATATAAAAAAACACTACTATCAATATAAGATAAGATTTTAAAAAAGAGAAAAAATGATATAGATATATAGATATAATGAATGAAATAAGTGTAAATACTTTTTTGAAAATTTCTGTTTTGTTTTTTTTTTGTCTTTTTTGTGTGTGGGGGGGTGTGTGTTACAAATGACCAAATTCTTTTATTAATAAATTATCTGATTAAAACATTTAAGCTTCGTCTTCAATGACAACGGTTTGGAGACCCTTGGGGTTGGCAACGTTAACGGCTTGAACGTAGGAGAAAAGCTTTTCCTTGGCACCTTCTTCGTCGTTTCTCTTTCTAGAGATTCTGACACGAAGTCTGTAAGGGGTACCCTTGATACCTCTCTTCCAGAGTTCCTTGTTTAACATAGGATCAAGACGAACATCAGAAGTACCCATGGTTTGTTGGGCAAAGTCTCTGACGGCCTTGACAGCCTTAGGAGCCTTCTTCTTGAATTGGACACCGAAAACCTATATAAAAAACGTGGTTAGTATTTGGATCATAGAGGGGAGGGGGGAAAGAGGAGGTATTATCAGTTGAGGAATATATCAAGAAAAAATGGAGTGAATAATCGTGAGAAAAGGAAGAACAGAAGAAAGAGTAATAAAAATGTATCTAGATGGAGAATATTGACTAGAGAGGGTGGATAGAATATATTTTTCAATGTTGGACTTTTTCTTTTTTAATCTTTTTTTTTTAGAAAATGGGTGTTGTCATTGTTGTCGTTGATCAAAGTTGGAAAGGTAATATTCACACTCATTCAAGATATACACGATTTTTATTCTTCTCCTACTTCTTTTTTTCATAATTTTTCACCCCACTCACCGAGATAACTAACCGGATGAAATTTCCAGAATAAGCCCCGGTACACAACGCAGGCGGGTGAGGGGACCAAACGGGACGGGACGCCATTTAAATTAGCAAAAACATACTCTCTTGTGAAGGTGAATGGTGTATTCACGAGTGACAACGTCGGCAATAGCAGATCTCTTGGATGACATAGCGAATTATTGGTTAATGTGTGCTGTTCGGTGTGATCGACTAAGATAGGAAAGGGAAAAAAAAAAAGGAGAAAAGGGAAAAGAGGGAACGAAAGCAGGATGGGAGAGCGCTGGGGCGAGTGGGACTGGACTGGGACTGGGACCTTGCACTGAAAAAAACGCAAAAAAAAAGCCCAAAAACGCAAAAAACGGGAACTCCTATGTAAGCACGGTGTGGCCGGCGGCCCTCGCGGTGGTGCGGGCCCGGCGCCTGCCATAGTTAAGCGGGCCCTGGCTGGTGTGGGCCGTACTATGGGCCCGTAGTTAACGCGGCGGTTGGTGGGGCAACGGCGTCGCGGCGGCCAGGCCCGTTATGTCAGCGGGCCGTCATGTGACCGGGGGCTCGCCCGGCCGCCGCACGGGGGCTCGTTTACTACGCAAAACCCGCGTCGACGGCCCGTCTCGGTCGTGGCGCTGACCGATTGCTTGTGTTGTGACTGTTGTTTTGGCCGCCGTGGTGAGTGGGTCGGTCTGTTGTCCTGGTAACGGTGTCGCGCCAGGTTGCTTGAGGCCATGGCCGGGTAACAATGCCGCCCCCAGTTGGGACGTTTCGGTTGGCCCGGAAACGGGGCCGTTTTTTTTTTGTCGCTAGATTGACACAACACAATAACAACACACAAAGATAGCGGATCGTGGATCGTGGATCGTGGATAGTCGATAGATTGGCAACAAACGCCAGAAAAGCCAGAGTTTGAAACGGTCTTTCAACGTTCTTTCTCGCCTAATCACCCCAAATTAAGGTTCATGAAGTCTCTTCATTATAGATTATAGATACACATATATACATATATATACAACTGAATACATTTATACTGCCACATGCTAATCTGAACTTCTTTGGTTTGATATGCCTCTTCCAAGTGGCTCACCTATCCACATTTCCGCTATATAACCCGCAACCCCTATCTCATGTAATATAAATTAGAAATCCGGATAATCCCATAACTTCCGGTGTGCCCCACTAGAAAGCGATTATATAAGATGTGTAGCCTAACTCGCTAGACGCCCCCCACCCCACCTACGGAGAATCCATCCCAATCTCTAATAATTAGTGGATGTATATATTATAGTGAAGCCCATGGGTGTTTACATGTAAGCAACCGACGGCCAGAGAGAGCCGAGCGTGTCGGTATTGGCCTGAGGCGGCTTTAATTAATCTTGTGAGTTGGTTAGTTTACCCGTAGATTAGTATCTACTGTGGCTATTTTTTCATTACGTCTTGATTTTATATTATTTTATTTATGTATTTATTTATTTATTCATATATGTTATATTTATATTTAATATACTATTTATTATTCTTGTATTTATTACACTTATATCTCTAGCCGTCAAATCTCGCATCTCACACCTTAAACGTCTATCTTAACGCGTGCCTCGAGAGTTTTCCCTAAACTCCCGATTTTAACTTTTTGGTTTGTTTACTCGTTCAAACTTCGCTCAACGCCAGTCAGATTCGCTCCCATTTCGACCTTTTTCGCGTGAACTATCCTAAAATATTGTTATATTTATTATTATCAATATTTAATTGTTTTCTTTTTTTCCTTTTTATTACCCTGGGTTAGTCTACCGTGATTTTAATAATCAAATAACGGAAACAATCAATCCAAAACAATCAATCAAAACACGTCCGTTGTCTCCCGAGACTCCTTAAGGCACCGCATATAATATAACCATAACAACGTTATACCCCTATTAAGTCCGACTCGAACTGAAGATGGCTTCAGTCAGTGCTTTCCAGGATGACCTTAATAATTTTGCCTTCTCTAATAATTTCTGGGTACGTATTTTCGTGTATATATGTATATGTATATTTTATCAACTCCCATATCCTGAGCTATTCTAACTAGTCTTTATTTGTTTATTTATTTACTTGTTTAGGGTCAAGATGATAAGGGGGTCAGCAACATGTTATCCCGACTACATCATGCAAAATTAACATGTGAGGAGATTCAAAACTTCTATAAAGAGCGGATTTCTATTGAAGAAGAATATAGTCGTCGTCTATTAGCGCTAGCTCGTAAAAACCTAGGGAGTCAAGAATCCGGCACTCTGAAGAAATCATTAGAAACCATTCGTCTCAAGACTGAAACTATGGGTAAATCACATCAACTAACCGCTCAACAAATTAAGGGTGAATTATTTGAACCCCTTAATTCCTTTTCTATATCGCTTCGGGGACGTCGTAAAACCGTTCAAAGTACGATCGAAAAGATCCTCAAAGCTAAAATAACTCAAACCGTTTTAGTCGAACGTGAACGCGAAAATTATGTGGCTGATTGTCATAAAATTAATGGCTTCTCCGCTCAGCAAAACCTTTTGCTCGGTAAGGAGTTGGAACGTAATAATCAAAAACTCGACAAGGCTCATGTTTCAGTAGAAATCTCTAAACGTGAATATCAAAATGCCCTAAGAGCCCTTAGTGAAACGGTGGACCGTTGGAATGGAGAATGGAAGACTTCATGTGACAAATTTCAGGATCTCGAAGAAGAACGTCTGAGTTTCCTTAAATCAAATTTATGGGCATATACTAATATTGTATCCACCGTTTGTGTTTCCGATGATGAGGTATGTGAGGATATTCGTGTATCCCTCGAAAAATGTGATATCTTTGGTGATATTCGTGAATTTGTACAAACCAAGGGTACAGGTGCCCAAATTATTTCCGCACCCGAATTTATTAATTATCAAAGTGGTTATAGTGATGAAGTTAATCGATCAAGATTCCAAATCGCTCAGTTCTCAAGAGAATCAGCGGTAATCACTTCTGAAAAGATTAACGCTAACTTACCGCAGTCGACTTCAATGGCTTCAATGTCCGATACAACTCGACCTGCTTTCGGTTCGGCAAACCAGCAACAACAACAACAACAACAACAACAACAACAACAGCAGCAGCAGCAGCAGCAGCAACAACAACAACAAAACCCTTATAATCCCTATAGTAATGTGGCACCCTCTCTCTCCTCCAAGAGTCTCTCCAACCCTATTCACAACAGTCAATCTAACCCCTCATTGCCTAGCTCGCTCTCAAATGGAGCCTTAAATTCAGGCTTGGCACCTCCCCCAATATCCAAGCCCGCGGTATTAAATGCCCCTCGTATTAGTAGTCCAGTTCATAAGGTCCCTGTGCCCATATCAACCACGAATTCATCATCGACCTCTGATCCGGCTACTAGTTCGTCATTAAATTTAAATTCGAATACAGCGATGTCATCCGCTCCAACATCCAGTTTGGTATCATCTTCATCCTTAGATAATACTCGTACCACTACGCCGTCAACTGCACCGTCGTCCGTTGCACCAGCGCCAGTATTAACCGTTGCCCCGATGAGTTTCCCGATTCTTTCACCTTACCATGTTGAAGAAGGGACCGAAATAAGTAAGGTTCGTTCAAACTCACCATCGCACCAATCATCAAATTCCAACGCTAATTCCGAATACGACGACGGCGCTAATGATCCCAAAGTACGTACTTGGTCGTCACCCTTCCGTCGACGGAGTAAGAAGGACCCAAACCGTGGTTGGAATTCAAAATCGCCCTCGCTGAATAATAGTCTTAATTCTAGTACCAGTTCTACCGGTGGTATTGTCGGCTTCAACAACAACAAAAACAATAACAACAACAATAATAATAATAATAATAATAATAATGACAATTCAAGCCCTTATAATATGTATGGCCATAACAAGAATACTTCCACCGATTCAAGAACTAGCGGACTAAGCTTGGGTGGTACGAGCGGTACTATGTTTGACATTAAGTCGGCCTCGGAGACGATTAAGAATACT
Source organism: Nadsonia starkeyi-henricii (assembly GCA_030560865.1). Taxonomy (NCBI): domain Eukaryota; kingdom Fungi; phylum Ascomycota; class Dipodascomycetes; order Dipodascales; genus Nadsonia; species Nadsonia starkeyi-henricii. Next base: position 59,074 of record JAKTWC010000076.1, read on the forward strand.
TCGCGATCGCGATTATCCCCCACTAAGCAATTAGATTCTAATGACCCCCTTGTGGCCGCTTTACAAAAACTTAAGGTGGTCACGCATAATGATAATTCGACCATGGGAGGTAATGGTAACGGTGGTGGTAGCAGTGGTAGCAAATACGGTAATTTAGGATCTAATGGATCAGCGGTCAAATCTAATCGACGTGTACCCTCGCGGTCTGAACCTTCAAGTCCTACTAGAATGAACCAATCGATCTTCGCTGCTGTCCCTTCTGCCGCGTCTAGAAATAATGAAATGCCCGCCGGACGGGATTATGGCCAAACTATTATTGCATCGCAGTCGAATGGTAAGTTACAACAACAACAATATCAACAACAACAATATCAACATATCCCGGGAAATCCCCAAGATCAAATTCATCAACAGCAATTATTGCAACAACGCCAACAGCAACAGCAGCAGTTCCAGAATTATCAACAATCCCAACAATTGCATCATCAACAGTCGCAGATTTTACAGGGTTCTCAACAACAAGTGCCTCATCAACTTCAAAGACCTAAATCGCTTTATGATATGCGTGATCCCCAGCGGATAAGGCCCGGTTCAGCTGATGTTTATCAACAACAGTCTACGTATCCGACTTCACAGATACCCGTGCCCCTCGGTATGGTACAAGGACAACCTCAGTTACAACAACAAGTCATGCAGCAACAGCAACAACAACAGCGACAACATTTACAACAACAACCTCATCAACATACACTAACTCGACCTAAATCGTTCTACGAGGGATCTACCAGCAGTGGTCAAGTTTACGATACTTACCATTCCAAGGTAGCTCCATACCCTGAGGGAAATAATAACAATTTGCACTTACAACAACAACAGCAGCAGCAGCAGCGACAACAACGGCCCACTGTTGGGTTCAGCATCAAGCAAACCTCACACAGCAGTCATGAACTTTCACGACCCGAATATGGTGAATTCCGATCCAATCCCAACCTTGTCAGTGAACACACGCGGACATCCACCACGGGGTCTGACTCCAATCGTCCCCGTAGTAAATCTGCCCAAGATCAACGTCCTGATATGTCTATGATGCGACCTAATGGTGATTTCAACGGGGCCATTAACGGTGGCACGTTTCCCAGTATTTCGCGTGATGGTCGTCCTGTTATCAAATACTGTAAAGCCGCCTATGATTATCGCGCGGCTATCCCTGAGGAAGTCAGTTTCCGTAAAGGTGATGTTATGATGGTTTTGAGAATGCAGGAAGATGGTTGGTGGGAAGTTGAGGTGTTGGGCTCTGGTAGTAGAGTAGGATTGGCACCGAGTAATTTTATGATTAATGAATAGGGACAGGGTGTTTTGTGATGTTCTCTCTCTCTCTCTCGCTTTACTACTATTATTTCCTAACGATACGATGGTTTTTTGATATATTATTATTTTTTTGATCCTGAGGATCTGATGTTCTTGTTATCCTCTCATTTTTTTATTATTCTCTTGTTTTCACGGTTACCTGGCTTGTTATGCTATTTATGTTTATATTCTCTTTATTTCTTTCTTTCTTTCTTTTTCTAAAAACTTTCTTACTCTTATTTCTTTTCACGATTTTCTTATATTAATAATCTAATTTAATTCTAAACTCTAAATATCTCCAAACTTCTTAGCCATAACCCTTAATCTAGACCAGAAGGTATCGATATCACTATAAGTCCCCTTAAACCATCTCTTACCACTCATCTGATCAAACTCATTACGGCAATGCAGTACACGTCTATTCTGAAAGATCACACAACTATTCTCCTCCATCTTCAACTGAACCTGATTCCTTGAATCCTCAATAAACGACTCAAATATCTTCAACCCACGCTGGAATGCCCTGAATTCGTCCGTATTAGTCTCGCATTCAAAGGGCCCCTGAAACGGAGGCGAGTAATTAACCACCTCAATGGCCTGTGGTTGTTGTTGTTGTCCTCTAACATCACGTTGCATAATCACCATTGGCCGATTCTGATGATAAAACTCACCATCATTATCGTAATGGAAAGTCACAGGCACTTTCTTCAACGCCTCAAACGCTTCGGGATCCTGACGCTCTACCTCCCTAACGGCCGCAAACGAATCGACAAAGATAGATTCACCGCCCCTGGCGCGATTGTCCACCACATGTAAATACTGCAACCCGGGTGGTGATTCGTAATATAGCAAATCCATATGCAGCGGCAAGTAAGACGAAGTATATGCGATATTTTTAGCATCAGGCACCGACTTGACATCCCATGAGGTGCCGTAGAATGTCTCCTTGATGTATCCGATTCTTCTGGCAATTTTCTCAACAATTATGTTGTCCTGGGGTAGGGATTCGGTTTTGGTTTCGGTTCCATCTTTTTCAGCGTGGGTGTGGGTAAGTTTAGGTTGATCGGGGATATTGCGTAAAAACACTAGTCCGTGCGAATGCAGACCCTTCAATGTCCGATATAGGCCCTCGGGCGTGTTCATGTATTCCTCGTAATCGATGATTAGTCTCTCGGGGGTGAGCTCCCGGTTAATCTCGGCTTGGTTCCAGAGTTCAAAGGCCTGTAGGCCGTATCGGGCCTGCTTAATCTCGTTGACCGTGCTGTAGCGACGTAAGAAGGATTCTGGGAATGACGATACATGACCATCTTTCCAGAATACCTTTAAAATGTCGGAATAAGTATCATCTTTGGTCTGTGCCACGATCTCACAACGGTCTATGGTCACCTTGTCTCCATCAGTGCCTAATTCACCAGACGAGAATAGCTTTTGTGACGAAGAGGGATCAACGTGGGCACTATCACGGCATGAATCCCTTAAGAAAAATGATGTGAATTCCTTTTTATTTAACTCTGAATTTTGTAATGGTTCGTTCAAGAATTCAATTTCAATATTGGATGATTGGTGATGCGCTATTTTAATTTGGCGGTTTGGGTGTGCCGAGTGAAACCACCGGGCGCCTAATGTAGTGTCACTCACAGTGGATTTAATTACACTACCAATTGATTTAGAACAATATAATCTATTCAACATTGCTTGGTTTTGTGGTGGTTCCAAATTTGTATAATAGAGAGTAAAGGTTAAAGGTTAAAGGTTAAAGGTTAAATGAGTAAATCGTGAGGCTCGGTACATCCTCGGCATAAAATGAAATGTGGGGAGAGTCTCGCACCTCTCGAGACGAAGAGATCATTTTTGATTTTGATTTTTTTGGTCTTTTTTGGTTTTCTTTGATTTTTTTGGCCGTTTTTTTTGATTTTTTTTAGTATTTATTATAAAGTAAAAAAATGTTATAAGTAGCTAGAACCTAGCACAATCTAGCAAAAGATACAACTACAGGCTGAAACAGAAAAGAGAAATAAAGATTTAAAAAAACACTGACTTTTTCCATATTCAAAAGTCAGGAAATTGTCAGGGATGAGGGGGAAGAGAAAGAAAACATATCACATCATATCATAAACTAACCGAGAATATTCAAAACTGAAATAACGGTAAGGCGCTTCTTTTTTTTTTCAAATTAAAAAATAATATGGCCTCCATAGGGGTTTGGCTTTGGTTTTGGATTTGGCTTAAAGCATGAACGTCAAACTGGCCATAACCAAAAGACTAACAACAGAGATGGATAAGTTATTAGCGCCATTTTTGTGATGGGAACTCGAGCTCGAGCTCGAGCTAGAGCTAGAGCTACTGGAAACTGAAGTTTCAGTACTGACATTAGCACTGATAACTAAATTGTAAACAGCGGAAGGTTTAGCGATGGATGGCACCAGAGATATCTCATGAGTCGTAACAGCCAATGTGGACGAAGAAGTGCCAACGGTAGCGTTAATAGCGAGCAGGTTAGCCAAGTCACCACTACGGCTAATCATGCTAACCACAGAAAGGGCATTCGTGGTAGAAGCCTTGGTAGAGCTAACGGGGACTGAGCTGGAAGTGGGGGCTTCGGAAGAAATTCCAGAACTGGACAAAGCTATAGAGCTACTGGAAATAGTGGTGGTTTCAACTGAGGTTGTAGGCTCAGTAGAAGTGGAAGTAGAAGTGCTGGTCGACGAAGGGGTAGTAGAAGTAGATGTAGATGTAGAAGTAGGTGTAGATGTAGAAGTAGGTGTAGATGTAGAAGTAGTAGAAGTAGAGGTACTGCTAGTGGTACTAGTGGTAGAAGTCGAGCTAGATGTGGGGGTATAAGTGGAAGTGGCAGCTTCAGATGAGCTTTCTTCTTCCGGGCTCACTAACATAGCCGCCTTATTAGTAGATACGGTAGAACTACTCGAGGTACCTACATCGAAAACTTCAATATGAGCCTTAGCACCGTTCGTGGCAGTGACAACACAGAAAGCGCCATCACCAGCACCATCGGCCCCGAGATTAGAAGTGACACCGTTAATACCATTAGTAGAGGGGTCAATTGAACAGGGTAAACCGACACATTGGCTTTCATCATCACAAACAATTCTAACACCAAAACTGGGAAGCTCATTTCTGAAAGGGGTGGTCTCTTCTAAATAAATAGGATTCCAACCAATTTTGATAAATGTATTATCACTGTTATCAGTATTAGCACCAGCGACATAAGGAGACCAATTACCGTAAGGGTTTTGGTTAGTACCCCAGACACAGGCAGTTTCAACATCATATCCGGGAGGGTTAATGTAAAAGTGAGCGGCAGTTGAGGCCCAGTAAGAGGTATCGGGGACGGCCAGGGTAACAGAACTAGAGGCATCAACATTGGTAGGAATTAACATAGCTTCATTGCCGGGTAAAACAGTTTGACAGAAGGCAACTTGCTTAGAACACAGATTTCTGGCCACAGCGGAACCGGTACCGTCAGCACAGTAATCCTTGCTGGAAAAGGGTTTTTCAATTTCACCGTTAGCATTACAATAAAGACCACCGTATTGAGAACCGGGGTAAGAGTAAGCGGTAACACTAGGATCCCATTGTAAAGAAAGTTGACCAGGGGGACAAGCATAGGGACACCATGAACCAGCGGTACAGGCTTGATCAGGCGACATAGCCCAACCGGCATTGAGTGAATTAGGGGTAACTGAGACTAAGCCAGCATTAGTAGGAAAAGCACACGTAGTGGAATCACGCTTCTTCTGTTGTTCGGGTGAAGCTTCAGGGGCAAAGATGTGATGACCCTGATTGTGAATGTGGCTATCAGCCTCGGCTCTTATAGAAAGATCAATAATATTAGCATGTTGATGATGCTTGTGATTCATAGGGGAATGAGCCGAAGATGAGGCTGAAACAGACAAGATCAAGGCGACCAATTGAGGTACTGAAACGGAAACCATTTTTTCAAATAATAATTAAGGAGAGACTGTTTGAAATGAAGTTGGAGAGAGCTCGTTTTTTTTTCAACTGGATGCTTGAAACGGGAGAGAGTCGTAAAGAATGAGAGTCTTGAGCCGCGAAATAAAAACCTAAGGAGTGACTAAATATATAACAAACTGCAAGAGATACAAAAACACCGATAAGATTGACCACGATAACAATTAAGTTCTAAGGAATGACTGTAGTTAATAGGGCGTAGAAGACTTATGGAGTGTAGCTGACTTCGGTTAGTTAAAGGCTTTGATATAGTTGGAAAGCAGCTGGCGGCACGGAAAACACGACTGAATGTCTGGATACACTCATCTCGGAAAATTGACTTGAAACCCGGTGGAGATAAACATGGTTGCCGCGACAACAGCCTCACAGCATCGCCGCCATCAAAATTTGGTGTTCAGATATACGCTGGCGGTCCCTGGTGTGCCCGCTGTGTGATGTAGCTGTGTCAGAGCAGCCCGGAATCTACTTTGTGGAATTTACATCTTGTCGCCGGGATGCTAATTGTAGGGAAGGTCTGGAAAATATATAGTTGATTTACTTACTGCTAATTTCGTTGATTTTGGGTATTTTGAGGATTTGTGGCTTTTGTTTTGTATTCTTTTGCCAAAGTAAAGCCTTTGACATTATTCCAAGACACTAATTGTGGGGAAGTGTTAAATTAAATTAAACCTAAATATAGGAAATTGTTATTTTTAGAAAATTAGGATTAAGTATAATCTTATGATCTGAATTCCATCTAATATGTTAGAATAACAAAAAACACTTTTTTATCTTTCTGCGAATCTTTATGTCGAAGATATTTAAATTTTGATGGAAGAGTTACCCGACCTAACTGAAGCTCAATACTTATTAATGATTTATGAAATCAAGACATAATAAAAAAAAGAGCATACAGGTAAATTACTAAAAGGATAAATATAAAAGCAAACAATTATAAGTCAGGAATAATATTTCAGTCCAGAATTATTGTATATTAAAGCAATTGAGAGTTCAAACTGTTTTCAATTTTTTTGCTGCACAACTTCTTCCGAGGAGTGTTGAACCAAAACTTTAGTTCCCACATAAAAAGACTTCGTGGCCAAGTTGGTTAAGGCGTGCGACTGTTAATCGCAAGATCGAGAGTTCAACCCTCTCCGAGGTCGATTATACCTGCGTAGCTCAGTTGGTAGAGCGTTCGACTTTTATGTTGATATACTTCACATTTGAGGTTATCGAAATGTCCAGGGTTCGAGCCCCTGCGTGGGTGTTATCTTTTTTAATTTCAAGGTTCGGCCCTCTGGTTGCTCATCAAACTCAACTATCCCTTATTTTAACTATCCATTTCTCGTATTACTTGGTTTTTCATTGTGGCTCTGCAGAGAGAAACCCAGTTTAATAATATAGCTGGTTTTGCTGTTGCTTGGAGTTATTAGGTGTGAGTAAATGCTTTTAGCTATTTGGAAATCACTTCTTAAGTTCAGCTAAGATTTAAGATTTCAGGAATATTGAGATAAATGCCAAGGGTAAATAAAAAGTTAGAACTAGCGTATTATTGCAAGAAGTTTAAATTTCGTATCTTTTCGGTTGCGTGATTGAATTTGAATAAATGAGATCAATCAACGTCTAGGATGGATGCAAAAAACAAACAAAAAAACAACCTATTAATTGAATAAAAATCTAGCTCCAAATAATAGTAACGGAGGATGGGTTTCTATAAAATATAATATTATCACAGGAATTGTTGATTTTCATTCGGTAGAAACATGGGAATGAGTGGCTGACTCTGAAATAAGATGGAATTCGACTCATATTATTAAATCCTGGGTTATAATTAAAAGCTAACTATCACTCTTCGACCACCGAAGATATCCTTATTTTTTTATTTTATTTTATTTGGCAAAAATGGACCTCTTTCTAATGGAATTTAAACCGAAGAAACTCATTGATAAAATTCTTTTGAGAGTCAATTTTGGTTTTTTTGGTTTACAGAAGATTTATTGGGTAACTATGAAAACAGATTTAGAACAGCAGCTAAAAACTTAATTAAATAAAATTGAAGAATAAACTTCCCACCAACTTGAAGAAATAGGATGATTCAGAAATAGGATAGTATTTGAAGGCTTTCTCATATTTCTGTGTTCCAGCTGGTGTTATTTGTCGTTATTACAAAGTTCTAAGCATTATATTACTACAGAGACATCTGGAAAAATTCCTTATAATGTATTTTGGCCAACTCAATACAAAGTTTTACATCCATACTGCTCTCTTTGAATTACTCTAGTTAAGTGCATCTAAAAACTTCTTTGATTTACATCAAAACAAGTTTCACCTAGTTAACTTGAAAGAAGGCTACCAAAGAAAAGATCACAACACCGAATTGTCGGCAGTTTATCTGGGGATACCACCAAATGGTTTTTCTGTAAATTCTTGCTATTGGCTAATATACCACAGAATCCATCAGAGCTCCACAAATATGTAATATCTTGCCGAGACCTTTAAAAAATACCATTAAACGAATCAAAGTCGAAAGTAAGCTCATGTTGAGAAATACGGAGTTTGGAAGGAAATATAGATATAACGAATTCAGTTTACCGCGATATGCTTATCCTTTTGTATTATTGAGTAAAAAATGGTCTCTTCACTCTTTCAGGGGGAGGGGTGCAGGCTTATTTTCCTAAAGTGATCACTATCTTTATGTTTTCAAGTATAGTAGATGAAAAATGCCAATTCAAGGTACCACACGTATCGATAGGCGAAGCAAGAAGATCAGGAAGTATGTGGCGCGGGAAAGAGCTTAACTATCTAAATACAAAGTGGAAAAGGGGAGTAATCAATTAAGAGATGATAAAGCCGTTCCGTTACCTACGAGAGGGACAGTAGATACGTTGGCTCATGAGCCTTAAATTGATGGAGGAGATGACCAATTTCAAACATCTAAAATATATCGAGCAGTTGGGGATGTGTGTGGATCACTTCGCGCGCCAGTTCCATTAGTGTACTTACCTGACAACAAGCGAGAGACAAGGAAAAAACGATGATCATCTTTTCCGGACAAGAGTTGTATATAGAAAATCTTAATATTTCAAAAAAAAACAAAAAGATCGACCTCGGAGAGGGTTGAACTCTCGATCTTGCGATTAACAGTCGCACGCCTTAACCAACTTGGCCACGAAGTCATGTTTAATTATTTTTAATAAAATAATGGTGTCACTGATAACTCCGCCACCTTAATTTTGTCTTTTTTTTGGTTTAATTTCGTACAAACAATGGGTTGTTTTTGATTTGATTTTTAATCGCTCATCTTCTGAAGTCAATTGAGTTCATATATCGTATCCAGATTCTCCTTACTCGCCTTTCCAAAGTCTCCGTACTCGCCTTTCCAGAGCCTCCGTAATCATCTTTCCGGAATCCCCTCACTCACCTTTTCAGAATATCCGTATTCTAATTTCTTCCTCAAATGTACGGGTTGGTATTCATAATTCTATTTAAAAAAGTGAATTTTTTCCTCTAGGTTATTAACGTCTAATACTACCATGAACATTCATTTTGAATAGAGTTTCATATATATATATATGTTTGAGATTGACTAATCTCATAGACAAGCTATAAGCGTGGATCATTAGAGTGTCTTCATAGATTGAGGAAAGGGAAGAAATAACGCAGAAACGGGTGATAGAGATAACAGTGGTTGTAGTTCAGATGTATTTAAGTTTTAACTCAGCTAACACTCTATATATATTATCAATATATTTAATCGATCAGAAAATATTCACGTTTTTCAGGTAAACCCATCTCTTTCAAAACCACAATTCTACTGTTTCCAGTACCAGCCTTCTCTACGAACATTAATATTATCTATCAGTTCGGCAGATTTATAAAGAGGGTCACATTCCTGTTCGCGTCTAAAAGCCCTTATACGATCAGGCCTAGTCCCCGTAATTACATCTTTTCCAAAGGATTTGGCATAAGAGGGATAGCCGAAACGAATATACGGCGCAATAGCACATACCGTCCGGGGCTCATCGTCTGAATTTTTTAAAATATCAGACATCCAGCGCCATGTGATACAATCTTCCCATGAATTACAAAGAGCTTCACAATCATCAGCTGATACCCAGGGGTAATGATTTGGGTCATCCCAATGTTCGTATTGGGCGTATCTACCTTTTTCCTTTTCTTTGTAATCACTGATTTTTTTTTGGCGGTCGGCCTCCGATTCATCGTAATCGAAAGAATACATCTCCTCATACTCAATAAGGTTGTCCCACCCCGCTACCTGAGATCCGTTAATAAAGGGTAAAACAAAATCTAGGTACATGTCCATGTTCCTAATAGGTCGGAAATTTTTATCCAAAGGACTCAAGCCCTTATTGTGCCTCATGTTAAAAACGCGTTCGTACTCCCATAGCTGTTCAACATCCCAAGAAGAACACTTATGGAAGGTAACAATGGGATCACACCAACCCTCTTCTTGGTAACGTATTTGGGTTAGAGGTTCACCTTGAATATTAGGTACTCCAGTGAATGGTACCCCGTGATCATTAAAAATATTAGCAACCATAGCATCTCCGCAACAATGATCTATCGTGGCATTGTCATAGCTGTGTACTTTATTGTGTATGTAGGCTTCATCAGAGCGATTACTACCGAAAACCATAGCCATGGCGCCTCTTGAGAGGGCCACACCTGACCCACCGTGGCCGAAATAAATATTACCAAAACCAGAGCCAAGATAATGGGGTTCATCTGGGTCATACTTAGATAAGAAGTTAGCCATATTATCCCACCAGACAAATGTATCACCATCCATGAAAATATACCATTCTAAAGTGGAAGGTGTATTCATCCAAGCATGCGCTAACATAGGTATATTCTTAAATCTATCGGTTCCCCAGCCGTCCTTAAAAAGTTTTTTAGGTAAGTCAAAACTAGCTACGTCAAGATAGGCGCGATTTTTATGCCATTGATTCATCATATGATAATCTTTAAAGGACTTGTCCTTCATTAATGTATCACTAGAGTTCTTAAGAATATCATACACCGGGTATCCACCAATAGATGTTTCGATATCAGAGTATAAACCGAAATGCTTGACTCTGGTGAATGTGGTTAAAAAATGCATGGGTACCCTGTTCCAAATACTCGTTGAACCCTCCTTAAGCATAACATAATACTTCTCAGTAGGTTCAACTACATCGTTTGCGAGATTTTGCATCAAATTTTGATAAAAGGGTCGCTGATTATCAAAGCTATATTCACCATAGGGGAATTGTTTAGAATCTACTTCTACCTCATCTTGTCTTATTAATTTTTTTTCCTTCTCAAGGCGGACGGCTCCAAAGAGATTTGAGAGCTCAATAGGGCTGTTGTGTTGCGCGTAGATTCCGGATTGCGAAACTAGTGTGCTAGTGTTCGTATTGGTTTTATCGAAAAATTCTGAAGTCCGGTTGGGTGTATCTCCGGAAAATATACTAACAGGATTACTGTATCTATAATCGATTGGATTTATTTTGAATGAGCCAGAGAAAAAAAATAGTAAAATATCCCCTATTATGGCCAGGGTAAGGGCGATCAATATCACTCTAAGACGGCGGATGTTTATAGACATGGAAATTGACTTGGAAAAATGAATATGATGAATATAATGAATAGAAAGAATAAAATTCTAAATATAGCGGTTGTTTCTGG